>JAUIMM010000040.1:21035000-21185000 GCA_031769625.1 Taudactylus pleione | reverse complement strand
TACTGGGTTTAAAAAAAAAAAAATTCAAATAAAATAGTGATGGATAAGTTTAAAATTATGTTCTTGACCTAATTCAATCATAAAAGAAACCGACAATTTTGGAGCGGTTTTTGGAAAATGAATTCATCAGTTAAGTGGTTAATAAATATACCCCTTCTTGGGAGTCCAAGATGTGAAGTTTTAAAGACATTTTGTATACCATAGCTTTGTATGAATTCACTAGATCATTTACGAGATCACAATACTTTTCCGCTTTATGATTTGTAAGAAAACAAGAACAGATATTTTTTAAATGACAACCAGGCTGCTTTTTTCCAGTGGATTTATCAGTTTCTGGAAATTTGTATTATTCATTATGATCTTATTGTGACTCTATAAAAGTTCCTTCTTTCAGTTTTGCATCACTTACTTTTGGAAATTTAGATCTCATATGCATAAATGAAGCAGAGTTTTTATCAATTTCTTTTACAAATGTTTTAATCAGTTCTAGTTTAATATACAGTGGAGGTAAATACACTTTTTCAAGATCTACTAAAGGGGTATTTAACACATTTGTCTGCCCAGGAATAAGAGATTCACGTTTAGGTCATTGTTTTCTAATGCAGAGAGACTTCCTATCCCGGCTGTCTCATTCACACAAGAAACAGCAAAATTTAGTCTACACAAGTTGCAAACCAAGCAATAAAGCAATGACCTTCAAATCACCACAGATATTCCAGTTATATTTTCATGCTGGATTTTTTCTAACAGAAAATTCATATTTTCATACATGTCTTTCATATCTTCGGCATACGCTACAGGTATTGATGGGAATTTATCACCATTATGTAGAAGCACAACCATCAAACTATTTTTTGATGAGTATATAAACAACCACCACTCATCTGACCGGTGTTGATGCCCAAGAGTCTCCATAACAGAACAAACATTCTCACAATAAACTACACACTTTTCTTCAGAGAAGTAGTCTTTCAAATCACTATGGCGGGTAAGATAAATGCATATTCTTACATCTTTGAGGAATAGATTCCATCCTTTGAGCTTGGACTTTAAAAGTTCAGATTATTGTTTAGATGAGTTTAAATCCCAAATAAGATCATTTAGATTTTCTTGAGATTACATGTGAGGTGCTGATGAACAACTTGCTTTGAATGTAGGACCACTTCTCGGATTGCTGTCTGTTTCTTCTTCAGTATGAGTTAGATCAGAGCCACAGTTATCACTTAAGGTCACAAAATCAAGACAACTTTGGTACAGGAAACTCTGTACTATGTAAGACAGGCCTCATTACAGATGGCAAGTTTGGATAGTAAACAAAGAATGAGGTGTAAGAGCGCTTGTTTGTAATAAATAAATTCAAATGTAAATACCAATAATTTAATCCCAATAAATGATGACAATGATATATAGATATTGGTCAATAACAACAACCATAGAGCATTGCTCTGTGCAATGTTCAAACTTTCAAAAGATTGACACTACTATAGTAGGACTATTGATAAGATGAACCTGTTCCAATGTAGAAACAGAGCTTAGATAGAGAAGATCCTAAAATGTACAACAGTAAAAAAGCATTCTTTCTTTATAAGCATGTATGTCCCAATGACAATGAAAAATTCCTCTGTGTGATAAAATCAGACTGTCCTAGAAGAAAGCTTTTTTTTTTCATCCCTTAGTTAGGATAGTAAACTGTATATTTTGTTGTAGATGTACAGTAATTGTTCTAATGTTAGTTAAGCAGAAATAGCAGTCAGTTAAATTGTCCTTTGGTACCCTCCAAATCATAGGAATTGCAATGGCATATGATGTTAGCCATTTTTCCAGCCAGTGAGAAGCCTAACACATGATGCATGGCATATATGCAGGGCCCAGTTCTTTAGCCAGATCACCAACTTTACACCCAAAGTAAGTTCATAACACTTTTTTACAAGTGGCATGAAGTTTTGCCTATATGATTTAAAGGTTACTTTAGTTTTTACTAATTTTTTACTAACAGAAATATTTGTATATGAATTGTGTGCACTTTACAAACAAATATTGTAATTTTAATTAGATTTATAAACATGGTTTATACCTTGTATAATTTAATTTAGACTGATGATTGTTGTAGTTTTAAAATTAATTCCCATCAGTACCTGCAACCAAACTCTTATGACTTCATCAGCTACTTAATTTGCTCTTATTAGGTACACCCCTGGGCATCCCCATTCAACAAAAAGATAAAAAAAATACAAAAATAAAGCTGGTTGTTTTAATTTTATTTATATATTATAAGCTATTTATATAGCGCACACATATTCCACAGTGCTTTACAGAGAATAATTTGGGCATTTACATCAGTCCCTGGTAGTTGCAGAGCTCCTCAGGAAGTGACCTTGCTGGTCTTACCTTATTGATTCTGTGCTGTGACTATCTACACAGTGCTAAAACTGTAACAGCTAGTATATTCTAGCCTATCAGAGTTCAGTAACCACTAGTACTACTTTACAACATATGTGCTTCGAAACCAATCACATAATAGATTTTATTACAGTAATTCTCCCATCTATCAACATGATAGCAGCACAGCAGCAAGGGCCTAGATGATGGATTCATTGAGTTTAAATGATGATCATATATAGATGTTTTATTATTAACTTTATCAAAGTGACATACAATGACATGCAGCAAAAAGGTAAAGCTTTATAGGTAGGATTACCATATTTACTATATAAACCTGTGCACATGACGGTATGCAGTCGGGAAGCCGGCGGACCTAATCCCGACAGCCGGCTTTCCGACTGCCTAATCCTGGTGAGGGTTAAATGACAGGCATCTAAATCTAGATGCCTGCCATTTTACTGACGCCAGGAGACCGGCACCTGGCATCCCGATCGAAGGGATGCTGGGCGCCGAGCGTGGATAGCCACGGGGGGGACTTAGGGTAAGGCACCCCCCGGGAGGTTAGGTGTAGGCTAGGGGAAGGGGGGCTTAGCATTAGGCAATCTCTCTCAGAGATTCTGGATTATCATTATACAGTGTACATGGATTGTATAGTGCCTCATATACTGTTATATACTGTTATGTGTCAAAATTGTGTCCTGCTACAGCCCTTATTCAGCTCCTGACCTCAATAGCCTTATGTTTCTTACAGAGCAACTGTGCTCTGTCACAGCTCTTTTTTCTCACCAGCTTCAAGGGAGGATACCACCAGGGTGAGAACATAACAAAGTAATTTGTGCACAGTTGATAAAAAGGACACAGCATACCATGATTTTTCTGTTTTTTCTTACCATATATATAGATTATATATATATATATATATATATATATAGTGATAGAAGCACTTGGAGAAGTGTGGAGTGGCTTCTATGTATGTCCTAGGCTCATGTAATATGTGTTCAGAAGTCCCCAGGAGAAGTCTGTATTGGAAAAACAGACTTGAAATGTCGGCTTTAGAGAAAAGCCGGTTTGGGTCGTGGATGTGAGGAGAGGGAGGGCTCCTTCCACAGGCCTCTCCAGGTTTTGGTTCTTTCAGCCTGGTAACAGGCTCATTAAGGCTTGCAGCTGGAAATGGCTAATATAAGCTGGGTTTGTTTGAGGCTGAGTGTCTCACACCTGGGAGAGCAGGCAGACTAGCCTGGTTAGAGACACTTGGTGATAATCCTTGTAAGTACTGTGCACGTGTTTTGTTGATGGTATGGGCAATAGGCCCTACCATTATTATAGAGAGGGAATCTGCTTTGTAGCTAGTGCCCAGCCGGGCTAGGACTTATGTTTATGTTTTATTTATGTTTATATTCATTTGGCACAATAAAGACTGGCACTGACCATTTTGTATGAGAACCCCTGACTTGTATCCTGTTTCTATGGCTGCTGTGTGTGTATAAAGAGGGAGTCTATCTACCCCAGGAGAGGAACCCCTTTCCTGACTATGTCACAATATATTTATATATAACATACATACACAACAGTGCTATTTTCCTCACATTAACTATGACTTAATGCTCCATCCCCAGTAGCTCCACCCACAGCTCCTGAACCTATTTTTCCAGTAATTAGCCATATATAAACATATAGGAGGGCTGATTGAAAAGCAATGAGACTGATTTTTTAATTCATATTTAGATGAGTCCACAGGATCTGTTTTTTTTTCTTTTTCAAAGTAGCGTCCTTCACATTCAATATATTTTTGCAGTGTTTCAACAACATTTCAAAGATGTGCAGTAGACTGTTTTGTGACATTACTTTTAGTGTTGCAGCTTTGGCATTTTTCAATCATCATTCTGCAGCATGGCTGATTGTTTCTCCAATGTATGCTTCCCATAACATTTCATAAGTTTCATTTCCGCGTTTTCCAACTTTAACACAAATTTTGAACACACATCTCTGACATAATGTCACACACATGTCTTCCTCATTCGCTATGATGAAACATATTAAGATCTTCCACCGAATGTGACCAAACAAAGAAGACTATGGCAGTCCAACCGCAAGTTCAGACCCATCAATATATGAGCTTCACAATAACTAGCATAGTGTTGCCACATCTACCTATGGGACAGAAAAACAGAGACAGTCACATCACTTTTCAATCAGCCCTCGTATCTATAATAAAGACTGAAGGTGCGGACTCGGACAAACAGGAGCACAAAAAGCTGTTTGTGGTTACATCAATATTTCAGTTGTACTACAACTTTGCAACTAAGGAAAGTTGCAATACAATTGAAATGTTGATGTAACCACAAACTGTTTTTTTTGTTTGTCTGTTTGTCTGAGTGCTGAACCTTCAGTCTTCTGTGAGTTCCTTTTGTGGGGGCACCAGACCATGGTACTGTTAGCGTATGGGATTGCCAGATCTCTGAAATTATTACGTTGTACAACAGCTTCATGTGAGTAGGGGTGATATGTATCAAACTACTGTACTTTTGCAGTAAAAACTCAGAAAAGTTAGTTTTCAGAGGCTATCCACATCGCTTTAGGTTCCCATGAATATATGATCAGGGTCCATGGCATATATCAGAAATATCTACTGTTGTCCTTTGGCACAGCAGTCCCCATAGGTTTGCATGAAGCTGTTATCTGGATGAATGCAATAAGCTCCAGAAAAAACATAGCTTCCTGGAACTTGTCCCCAGCTAATTGCGTCAGTAGATGGTGTTAGCCATTGTAGCCCATTGGCTACAATATTGCAAAGCTAGCACATGTGCAACCCAATGGCCATGCTTCTGCATTACATCAGCTGGGTCATAAATCTGGAAGCGATGGGTATCATGGAGCTGTCCTGGCAGGTTTTTAATGAAGAATTCCAGTGGACCTTAGAGCAGGTACAGTATGTAGGCAAATATATATGCTAATAATCACATTATAAATGCATTCACAAATACATCTCATCCTAAAAAGGCTGTCCTTTCCACATCTTTTAGTATACTATAGTATGTATTTTCTTTTATGCCACATTAATTATATCAGTTTGGCAAATTGTCAAATATCAGTCTTATATGTCTTGCATCTATACATCCTGGTGTGCATTAAGGACCAAGAAAATTATTTTTTAAAGTACCATACTGGGCTATACATGGTGCCCTAAATCAAAATGTCTGCTTTGTGCTTTGTGGTATTTTAATTGTGAACATCAAGCTATGATTTATGATAATTTACTTTCTGTCCTTCTCTGGCTATATCAAATGCTTATTGCTGAGCACAATGGGTTAGCAATTAAGCTTACTATTGCATACACTAATTATGAACTGTGAAAATAGAAGTTTTCACAGCAGATGGTAAAATCTCAATGGTTTATACATAAAAGATAGAAAGAACTGATATATTGCATACAGTATATTGTTTTATACATATTTTGTTTGACACAGTTTATGGTCTTCCACTCAATATATTACTTTGCTGCTCTTAACTACAGTTTTAAAGAAGGGACTTCCTTATTAATATTTTATAAATTCAGTAATATGCCCATGTCAAATAGTCTACATTGGCAAAGCAGACAAGATGTTACATAGGTCAACTAACAAAAAGCCAATAAAACTGTTGACCTCTCTACTTCACCTGTGGCTCACCAATTATTCGAGAAGGAATACAAATTCATTTTGTTCAAATTTTTGCCCATGTACTGCCCTTAAAGAGAGGGGGAGATTGCAATAAACATATATAACAGAAAGAAATACTTTAGATCGATCATCTACAAACCCTATAGCTGGGATGCTTAAATGAGAAAAAAGTTTATGATTTCTTTATTATTAAACCTTTATATTCTGATAGATGGTAATGTGGTTGTACTATGGATTATGTGGGATACTAGATATTGATTTTTTTCAAAATATATTTACTTTTTCCAATTTTCTCTCATTAATTATTTTTTTGATATTTTTTTCTAATAGTTTTTCACTTTTTTCATAATTACCAAACTGCAGTTACGTGTGTGGTTTATTAACTCTTTTATACTGTATATTTTGTTTTTCCAGCATGTTTCCATCCTTTATAATGTTTCTATTGAAATCCATTGATCAATATGTATTATTAGCTTAAGAATTTATAGGTGTATAGGATTACATGCGCTTCAGTGTTTCTATGGTAATCATATGTTTAGCATACAGTGAAAAGTACACCTTTAAACACTTCCAGGCACTGTATTAGGGAGCCATAGATGCACAGCATGAAACTCCGGTTAGCCGATTTGCTATGGTGACCTAGTTTCTGGGATTTTGTGCTGTCATGGTAGCTGCAGAAGACACTGATGCCTGATGACTGCTGGTCAACTCTGCTAAGGGATGTGAGACTTAATATGATGCTGTTTAAGGTTGTACAGCATCCGCCTACCTGTGATGGGCTCCTCCCCACTGCATCTTGCTCTATACAGCTGAGGATGATCAACTTATTGGGCTCATTTGTTTAATACTATGAATTTATGGGCTTGTTGAAGCATGAGACCTTCTGTACTTTCCCCATATATTTCATATATGTTGCATAGTTTAAATGACTGCCTATGAGGAATGTGCACCAAAACCGGCATGGGCCATCACTATATCTTGTGACTGCTGATACTTGTGCTTCTTATATAATATACTTTACAATTAAATTTCTTTCTAGTATCCTCTGTATAATAACCTACCAAATATCTATATTTGAGTTAAAATTTTGTTTATTGGATTTAAGAATTTAAAATAACAGTCCCAAAGCTTTGTCATGAAGATGCTAGGTGTTGTGCATATATACATAGTACTGTATGTCATAATTGATGTATATTATAGTTTCGTAATACCTGTCTCATTATTTAATTTATTAGCCCTGTTGCTGTACTGATCATATTTTAAAGACATTGCACCTTGGCAAAACCATATTGTACTGCAGGTGGGGCAGATTAAAAAAGTGCAGATATTTCAATTTGAGAGGGGTGTTTCCAAATGCAAAAACTAATTTGCAGTGTAAAAATAAACCTGCCCAGTATTTGTGGGCTAAATACAAAAGCAGCCAGTATTTACCCTGCATGCAATAACAATACATGCATTTGCACACCTGGCATTGAAATTTGGTTTGTTCCAGATACAAATTTACCTGATTTTTAAACTGCTCACAACTAAGAATCAGACCCTTTTTCTCCAAAATGGATGCAGCTATTAAAATATTAAATAAGTTTGCATATGCCACAGTTAGCATATATGGGACTAATATATCTTAGAGAGGGCTCAGGGGCGCCGAGAGAGTGGGGGAGCAGGTACTATTTGCCTGGGTCTGGGCTTCCAGAGAGTCCTGATTGGGGCCCAGGTCCAGCACCGCCCCCCCTCTCTTCTCTCTCCCACATAGCAGACCAGCACACAGCATGTGCTGAGCTGCAGTGAGTGACTGCTCATGGCTGCTGAGCAGCCACAGCAGTCTCCTATGCCTTTGGGGGGAGCGATCACACTGATCGCACCCTCCCTGGATTTTGTGCTGGGCTGACGGGCTCACAGTACCCCCCTCCCCAGCATACAAAAGTGTGTTGTTGTTATGTTTTTTCAAGGGGGCATGGCCACATCTTCTATGATCAATCCATGCCCCTATTCACCTGGGCCCGGCAGGGCTCTCTACACCCCTGAGAGGCCTAAGCATTATAATTTAAATTGCAGGCTTCAGTCTCTAGTATGGCAGCACTTCTAGAAATGGAAATGCCTAGTTTATTTTGTTGTTTATATTTCTTGTTGATGATGATGATTTATTATTATTATTATTATTTTTATTATTATTTTGCACCAATGATATTATGCATTGTTACAGTTCTTGCCCCAGTGGAGATTACATGCTAAATTCTTAAAACTATGATTTAATTTAGTCAGAAACCAATTAAGCTACCTGTATGTTTTTGGAAGGTAAAGTGGAAGATAATCACCTTATCAACCTACAGGATGGGTACATTTTCTCAAAAGTCAATTAACCTAGCAGTATGTTTTTTATAGGAAGTGTGGAAGATAATAAAATGAAAAAATTATCAAGGAAGAAACCTCAAAAATGGTTAGGTTGAAAGAGATGCACTCAAAACATGATTATGTAAAATAGTCAGCTGTACCAACTATACAAATTATACAGCATGAGTCTGCAAAAACATTTTTTTAAAAACTATGGACATGCAACTCTTGGATTTTCAGATTAGTATATATGGAATCAGGCCCGCCAAGAGCCATGCTGGGCCTGAGTAAAAGGGGGAATGGCCAAATAACAGGAGGCATGGCCATGACACTTTAGGTAAAAAAGAAGACATTCTGCAATGCTGCTACTCAGTGCTGCACGCTGGCAAGGGGGGGCGCAGTGAGCCCCATCAGCCAGGTGCATAATCAGTGGCATACAGTGGCCACAGGCAAAGGAGACTGCTGTGCAGTCTCCCAGTGCAGCCCAGCACACAGCAGCATGTGCTGGGCTGCTGCGATGTAAGAGGGGGGAAATGGTTCCAGACCCGGGCCCTCAATGGGCCCCTCCAGCAAGCCCGGGAAATTAGTACCCACTCCCCCCCTCTCGGCACCCCTGTATGGAATCACAGAATGCTTTAATCCTTTTAATATCATATAATTTAATTTTTCCCACTTATTATTCAAATTATAGTCCACACAATCCAGTGCTTGGAAGAACATAACTGTTAATTCTCCCTATGTGAATCTCATCCTCAGAGTCACCAGAATGCACATGCAGAAAACTACCACATGCTGTTCAGCATTCCTTGTCAGGTTTGTTTTTTATAATGCCAGATATATAAGACACAACAGTGCTACAATTGCTGACCTTATTGAATCATCAGACCTACTGTAGTATGTATAACAGAGACCTGGCTAGATTAAAACACAGCTCTTATCTTGGGAGCAGCAGTCCTAATAAATTTTACTGTAATACATGGCACAAGACAGAACTGTAGGGGATATGGAATCCCCCTAGCAGGAATAACATGCATAGTTCAGTATATTTCTGCCTAGAGTACTATAGGCTAAGGTTTTAGAATCTCTCATCTCAGCTCTTCTAAAGATAGAAATATATATCTAGATGAAATTGCAGAGATTGTTGATGGTCTAGTCATGGAGAATCAAAGATGGCTCATCCTCTGGAATTTCAAAGCACATGGGTTTACAATGAACTTTTATCCAACCTTTCCCGAAAGGCTGGGACCAGTAACACATTTTTATTTAATTTTAACATTTATTAACAGATCAGATGATTCTTTAAAGAAAAGGAAACCTGTCCTTTTTTAAACGTCTTGCTACTCAGTGATACAGATTGCCCCAACACTGGACATTACTTAAAACTAGGGGTGAGCGGGTTCGGATTTCTGAAATCCGAACCCCCCCGAGCCCCCCCGATCCGAGTCCGATCCGAGTCAGGCTCGACTTTTCCCGCCTGACTCGGATCTGAAATCGAGGCAAAACGTCATCATCCCGCCTTCCGAGTCTCGCGGGTTTTGGATCCTATATAAGGTACCCGCGTTGGCGCCATTTTCTCACTCGGCTGTGGACAGTGAAGAGGGAGGGTGGGAGTTAGGGCTGTGTAGTGTAGTGTAGTGTAGTGTAGTGCTGCTGTTGTCCACTACTTCAAAGTCCATAGGGGCTGGCTGTGTTGTGCTGTGCTGCTGTTGTTAATAGGGGCTGTGTCCACTACTTCAAAGTCCATAGGGGCTGGCTGGACTGTGTTGTGCAGTCAGTTTTCCATAGGGGCTGTGTCCACTCCAAAGTCCTGTGCAGTGTCCCAGTCCTAAAGGAGTGCTGTAGTGTTGTCCAGGGGGTGCTCTGTCCATCAGGGGTGCTCCCCCCAAGTGCTAAAAAAATAATATATTTTCTGTGTTTGTGAATTGTGTGCGCAGTAGCCGCACGTGCATCAACAAAGTAGTGCCAAGCGTGCGCCTGTGTCATAAGTAAAGGGCCGGCTGGCTTGACCATTAAGGGTGCTGTAACCCCCGAAAGTACACTCCAGTCCAAACCAAAAAAATAATTATTTTCTGTGTTTGTGAATTGTGTGCGCAGTAGCCGCACGTGCATCAACAAAGTAGTGCCAAGCGTGCGCCTGTGTCATAAGTAAAGGGCCGGCTGGCTTGACCGTTAAGGGTGCTGTAACCCCCGAAAGTACACTCCAGTCCAAACCAAAAAAAAAATTATTTTCTGAGTTTGTGAATTGTGTGCGCAGTAGCCGCACGTGCATCAACAAAGTAGTGCCAAGCGTGCAGCTGTGTCATAAGTAAAGGGCCGGCTGGCTTGACCGTTAAGGGTGCTGTAACCCCCGAAAGTACACTCCAGTCCAAACCAAAAAAAAAATTATTTTCTGTGTTTGTGAATTGTGTGCGCAGTAGCCGCACGTGCATCAACAAAGTAGTGCCAAGCGTGCGCCTGTGTCATAAGTAAAGGGCCGGCTGGCTTGACCATTAAAGGGTGCTGTAACCCCCAAAGTACACTCCAGTCCAAACCAAAAAAAAAATTATTTTCTGTGTTTGTGAATTGTGTGCGCAGTAGCCGCACGTGCATCAACAAAGTAGTGCCAAGCGTGCGCCTGTGTCATAAGTAAAGGGCCGGCTGGCTTGACCGTTAAAGGGTGCTGTAACCCCCGAAAGTACACTCCAGTCCAAACCAAAAAAAAATTATTTTCTGTGTTTGTGAATTGTGTGCGCAGTAGCCGCACGTGCATCAACAAAGTAGTGCCAAGCGTGCGCCTGTGTCATAAGTAAAGGGCCGGCTGGCTTGACCGTTAAAGGGTGCTGTAACCCCCGAAAGTACACTCCAGTCCAAACCAAAAAAAAATTATTTTCTGTGTTTGTGAATTGTGTGCGCAGTAGCCGCACGTGCATCAACAAAGTAGTGCCAAGCGTGCGCCTGTGTCATAAGTAAAGGGCCGGCTGGCTTGACCGTTAAAGGGTGCTGTAACCCCCGAAAGTACACTCCAGTCCAAACCAAAAAAAAATTATTTTCTGTGTTTGTGAATTGTGTGCGCAGTAGCCGCACGTGCATCAACAAAGTAGTGCCAAGCGTGCGCCTGTGTCATAAGTAAAGGGCCGGCTGGCTTGACCGTTAAGGGTGCTGTAACCCCCGAAAGTACACTCCAGTCCAAACCAAAAAAATAATTATTTTCTGTGTTTGTGAATTGTGTGCGCAGTAGCCGCACGTGCATCAACAAAGTAGTGCCAAGCGTGCGCCTGTGTCATAAGTAAAGGGCCGGCTGGCTTGACTGTTAAAGGGTGCTGTAACCCCCAAAGTACACTCCAGTCCAAACCAAAAAAAAAATTATTTTCTGTGTTTGTGAATTGTGTGCGCAGTAGCCGCACGTGCATCAACAAAGTAGTGCCAAGCGTGCGCCTGTGTCATAAGTAAAGGGCCGGCTGGCTTGACCGTTAAAGGGTGCTGTAACCCCCGAAAGTACACTCCAGTCCAAACCAAAAAAAAATTATTTTCTGTGTTTGTGAATTGTGTGCGCAGTAGCCGCACGTGCATCAACAAAGTAGTGCCAAGCGTGCGCCTGTGTCATAAGTAAAGGGCCGGCTGGCTTGACCGTTAAAGGGTGCTGTAACCCCCGAAAGTACACTCCAGTCCAAACCAAAAAAAAATTATTTTCTGTGTTTGTGAATTGTGTGCGCAGTAGCCGCACGTGCATCAACAAAGTAGTGCCAAGCGTGCGCCTGTGTCATAAGTAAAGGGCCGGCTGGCTTGACCGTTAAAGGGTGCTGTAACCCCCGAAAGTACACTCCAGTCCAAACCAAAAAAAAATTATTTTCTGTGTTTGTGAATTGTGTGCGCAGTAGCCGCACGTGCATCAACAAAGTAGTGCCAAGCGTGCGCCTGTGTCATAAGTAAAGGGCCGGCTGGCTTGACCGTTAAGGGTGCTGTAACCCCCGAAAGTACACTCCAGTCCAAACCAAAAAAAAATTATTTTCTGTGTTTGTGAATTGTGTGCGCAGTAGCCGCACGTGCATCAACAAAGTAGTGCCAAGCGTGCGCCTGTGTCATAAGTAAAGGGCCGGCTGGCTTGACCGTTAAAGGGTGCTGTAACCCCCGAAAGTACACTCCAGTCCAAACCAAAAAAAAATTATTTTCTGTGTTTGTGAATTGTGTGCGCAGTAGCCGCACGTGCATCAACAAAGTAGTTCCAAGCGTGCGCCTGTGTCATAAGTAAAGGGCCGGCTGGCTTGACCGTTAAAGGGTGCTGTAACCCCCGAAAGTACACTCCAGTCCAAACCAAAAAAAAATTATTTTCTGTGTTTGTGAATTGTGTGCGCAGTAGCCGCACGTGCATCAACAAAGTAGTGCCAAGCGTGCGTCTGTGTCATAAGTACACTCCAGTCCAAACCAAAAAAAAATTATTTTCTGTGTTTGTGAATTGTGTGCGCAGTAGCCGCACGTGCATCAACAAAGTAGTGCCAAGCGTGCGCCTGTGTCATAAGTAAAGGGCCGGCTGGCTTGACCGTTAAGGGTGCTGTAACCCCCGAAAGTACACTCCAGTCCAAACCAAAAAAAAATTATTTTCTGTGTTTGTGAATTGTGTGCGCAGTAGCCGCACGTGCATCAACAAAGTAGTGCCAAGCGTGCGCCTGTGTCATAAGTAAAGGGCCGGCTGGCTTGACCGTTAAAGGGTGCTGTAACCCCCGAAAGTACACTCCAGTCCAAACCAAAAGAAAATTATTTTCTGTGTTTGTGAATTGTGTGCGCAGTAGCCGCACGTGCATCAACAAAGTAGTTCCAAGCGTGCGCCTGTGTCATAAGTAAAGGGCCGGCTGGCTTGACCGTTAAGGGTGCTGTAACCCCCGAAAGTACACTCCAGTCCAAACCAAAAAAATAATTATTTTCTGTGTTTGTGAATTGTGTGCGCAGTAGCCGCATGTGCATCAACAAAGTAGTGCCAAGCATGCGCCTGTGTCATAAGTAAAGGGCCGGCTGGCTTGACTGTTAAAGGGTGCTGTAACCCCCAAAGTACACTCCAGTCCAAACCAAAAAAAAAATTATTTTCTGTGTTTGTGAATTGTGTGCGCAGTAGCCGCACGTGCATCAACAAAGTAGTGCCAAGCGTGCGCCTGTGTCATAAGTAAAGGGCCGGCTGGCTTGACCGTTAAAGGGTGCTGTAACCCCCGAAAGTACACTCCAGTCCAAACCAAAAAAAAATTATTTTCTGTGTTTGTGAATTGTGTGCGCAGTAGCCGCACGTGAATCAACAAAGTAGTGCCAAGCGTGCGCCTGTGTCATAAGTAAAGGGCCGGCTGGCTTGACCGTCAAAGGGTGCTGTAACCCCCGAAAGTACACTCCAGTCCAAACCAAAAAAAAATTATTTTCTGTGTTTGTGAATTGTGTGCGCAGTAGCCGCACGTGCATCAACAAAGTAGTGCCAAGCGTGCGCCTGTGTCATAAGTAAAGGGCCGGCTGGCTTGACCGTTAAAGGGTGCTGTAACCCCCGAAAGTACACTCCAGTCCAAACCAAAAAAAAATTATTTTCTGTGTTTGTGAATTGTGTGCGCAGTAGCCGCACGTGCATCAACAAAGTAGTGCCAAGCGTGCGCCTGTGTCATAAGTAAAGGGCCGGCTGGCTTGACCGTTAAGGGTGCTGTAACCCCCGAAAGTACACTCCAGTCCAAACCAAAAAAAAATAATTTTCTGTGTTTGTGAATTGTGTGCGCAGTAGCCGCACGTGCATCAACAAAGTAGTGCCAAGCGTGCGCCTGTGTCATAAGTAAAGGGCCGGCTGGCTTGACCGTTGAAGGGTGCTGTAACCCCCGAAAATACACTCCAGTCCAAACCAAAAAAAAATTATTTTCTGTGTTTGTGAATTGTGTGCGCAGTAGCCGCACGTGCATCAACAAAGTAGTGCCAAGCGTGCGCCTGTGTCATAAGTAAAGGGCCGGCTGGCTTGACCGTTAAAGGGTGCTGTAACCCCCGAAAGTACACTCCAGTCCAAACCCAAAAAAAATTATTTTCTGTGTTTGTGAATTGTGTGCGCAGTAGCCGCACGTGCATCAACAAAGTAGTGCCAAGCGTGCGCCTGTGTCATAAGTAAAGGGCCGGCTGGCTTGACCGTTAAGGGTGCTGTAACCCCCGAAAGTACACTCCAGTCCAAACCAAAAAAAAAATTATTTTCTGTGTTTGTTAATTGTGTGCGCAGTAGCCGCACGTGCATCAACAAAGTAGTGCCAAGCGTGCGCCTGTGTCATAAGTAAAGGGCCGGCTGGCTTGACCGTTAAGGGTGCTGTAACCCCCGAAAGTACACTCCAGTCCAAACCAAAAAAAAATTTATTTTCTGTGTTTAGCCGCACGTATATATCAAATCGATATAACATAAATGGAGGACCAAACTTTCTCCGATAAAAATAAAATAGAGAAAGATCAAGAACCACTTCCTCCTAGTGCTGAAGCTGCTGCCACTAGTCATGACATAGACGATAACATGCCATCAACGTCGTCTGCCAAGGCCGATGCCCAATGTCATAGTAGAGGGCACATACAATCCCAAATGGCAAAGTTCAGGAAAATGACCTTGAAAAAGACATTTAAATCAGCTGAAGAGAAACGTAAACTTACCAATATGCCATTTACGACACGGAGTGGCAAGGAACGGCTAAGGTCGATCCCTAGTATGTTCATGACTAGTGGTTCAGCTTCACATGACGATGGAAGCCCTCCTCCCACTAAAAAAATCAAAAGAGTTAAGCTGGCAAAAGCACAGCAAAGAACTGTGCTTTCTAAGAAGATATCACAAATCCCCAAGGAGAGTCCAAGTGTGGTGGTGGTTGCGATGCCTGACCTTCCCAGCACTGGACGGGAAGAGGTGGCTCTTTCCACCATTTGCACGCCCCCTGCAAGTGCTGAAAGGAGCACCCACAGTCCACTTGCTGATATGCAAATTGAAGATGTCACTGTTGAAGTACAACAGGATGAGGATACTGGTGTAGCTGGCGCTGAGGAGGAAGTTGGCGAGGAGGATTCTGATGGTGATGTGGTTTGTTTAAATCAGGCTCCGGGGGAGACAGTTGTTGTCCGTGGGATGAAAAAGCCCATCACGGTCATGCCTGGGCAGAAGACCAAACATTCCACCTCTTTGGTCTGGCAATATTTCTATCCAAATCCGGACAACAACTGTCTTGCCATATGTACCATATGTAAAGGTGAAATAAGTAGGGGTAGGGACGTCAACCACCTAGGAACATCCTCCCTTATACGGCACCTGCAGCGCGTTCATAAAAAGTTACTGTCAAGTTCAGAAACTTTGGCTAAGACCGTAAGCAGTCCAGGGACACCTAAATCCCGTTGTCCTGTTGTATCCAAGCGCCTGCAAACCACACCATCAACTCCCTCCTCGTCAATTTCCTCCTTAGTCAGGATCGGAAGTAGTCCTGCAGGCCATGTCACTGGCATGACTGACTCTCCTATCCGGGATTCCTCTGGAGGATCCTGCATTGCTACGCCTACTGCTGCCGCTGCTGCTGTTGCTGCTGCTGGGAGTCGTTCATCATCCCAGAGAGGAAGTAGGAACACCACTACTTTTACTAAACAATTGACCCTCCAACAGTCCTTAGCGAGGAGGATGAAGTACGACAGCAGTCATCCTGAAGCAAAACGTATAACTGAGGCCTTGACTGCTATGTTGGTGTTAGACGTGCGTCCGGTATCCGCCATTAGTGCAGTGGGATTTAGACAATTGATGGAGGTAGTGTGTCCCCGGTTCCAAATCCCGTCTAGATTCCACTTCACTAGGCAGGCGATACCGAGACTGTACAGAAACGTCAGAAAAAGTGTCCTCAGTGTCCTGAAAAATGCCGTTGTACACAATGTCCACTTAACCACGGACATGTGGACAAGTGGAACAGGGCAGACTAAGGACTATATGACTGTGACAGCCCACTGGGTAGATGTATCACCTTACGCAGCAACAGCAGCAGCGTCACCAGTAGCAGCATCTCAGAAATGCCAGCTCGTTACAAGGCAGGCTACGCTGTGTATCACCGGTTTCAGTAAGAGGCACACCGCCGACAACCTCTTAGAGAAACTGAGGGAAATCATCGCCCAGTGGCTTACCCCACTTAGACTCTCCTGGGGATTTGTGATATCTGACAACGCCACCAATATTGTGCGGGCATTACATCTGGGCAAATTCCAGCACGTCCCATGTTTTGCTCACACAATAAACTTGGTGGTGCAGAATTTTCTGAAAAGCGACAGGGGCGTGCAGGAGACGCTTTGGGTGGCCCGAAAAATTTCTGGCCACTTTCGCCATTCAGCGACTGCGTGCCAAAGACTGGAGCACCAGCAAACACTCTTGAACCTGCCCCGCCATCACCTGAAGCAAGAGGTTGTGACGCGGTGGAACTCAACCCTCTATATGCTTCAGAGGATGGAGGAGCAGCAAAAGGCCATACAAGCCTATACATCCACCTATGACATAGGCAAAGGAGGGGGTATGCACCTGACTCAAGCGCAGTGGAGAATGATTTCCGTGTTGTGCAAGGTTCTCCAGCCCTTCGAACTTGCCACACGTGAAGTCAGTTCAGACACTGCCAGCTTGAGTCAGGTCATTCCCCTCATCAGGCTTTTGCAGAAGCAGCTGGAGAAAGTGAAGGAGGAGCTAAGACGGAGCGATTCCGCTTGGCATGTGGGACTTGTGGATGAAGCCCTTCATTCGCTTTGCCAGGATTCCAGGGTGGTCAATCTGTTGAAATCAGACCACTACGTTTTGGCCACCGTGCTCGATCCTAGGTTTAAAGCCTATGTGGTGTCTCTCTTTCCGGCCGACACAAGCCTGCAGAGGTGCAAAGACCTGCTGGTGAACACACTGTCAGCTGAAGCAGAACGTGACACGTCAACGGCTCCTTCTTCATTTTCTCCTGCAACTGGGGCTGCCAGGAAAAAACTTAGGTATCCTAAGCAACCCGCTGGCGGTGATGCAGGGCAGGCAGGACCAAGTTTGGACATCTGGTCCGGACTGAAGGACCTGGCAACAATTTCTGACATGTCTACTGTCACTGCATATGATACTGTCACCATTGACAGAATGGTGGAGGATTACATCGGTGACAGCATCCAAGTAGGCATGGCAGACAGTCCATACCTGTACTGGCAGGAAAAAGAGGCAATTTGGAGGCCCCTGTACAAACTGGCTCTATTTTACCTGAGTTGCCCCCCCTCCAGTGTGTACTCCGAAAGAGTGTTTAGTGCAGCCGGGAACCTTGTCAGCGAAAGGCGTAGGAGGTTGCTTCCACAGAATGTGGAGAAGATGATGTTCATCAAAATTAATTATCAGCTCTTCCAGGGAGACCAGCCTCCAGAAGGTACAGAGGGACCTGTGGTGGTGGATTCAAGTGGGGACAAGTTAATACTTTGTGAGGATGAGGATGTACACACTGAAGAGGGTGAGGAATCGGTGGATGAGGAGGATGAGGATGACATCTTGCCTCCATAGAGCCAGTTTGTGCAGGGACACATTAATTGCCAGCTTGTTTTGTGGGGGCCCAAACGAACCAATCATTTCAGCCACAGTTGTGTGGCAGACCCTGGCGCTGAAATGATTGGTTTGTTAAAGTGTGCATGTCCTGTTTATACAACATAAGGGTGGGTGGGAGGGCCCAAGGACAATTCCATCTTGCACCTCTTTTTTTTCTTTGCATTATGTACAGTTTGGGGCCTAGTTTTTCAAACTGCCATCCTGTCTGCCACTGCAGTTTCACGCCTAGATGGGTCACGTGTTTGTGCCGCCCACTCGTGTCGCTTAGCATAGTCATCCAGCTACCTCGGTGCAACGTTTTGGACATAAAAACACTATTGTGAGGTGTGAGGTGTTCAGAATAGACTGGAAATGAGTGGAAATTAAGGTTATTGAGGTTAATAATAGCATAGGAGCAGAAAAACCTACAAATTCTGTGATTTTAGCTGTTTTTATTCTTTTTTAAAAAAAAATACAGATCCAAAACACAAAACCCAGAACCCAAAACACGGAAGGGTGGTTTTGGCAAAACCAATCCAGATCCAAAACACGAAGAAAGATCCAGATCCAAAACCAAAACACGAAAAGTGGCCGGTGCACACCCCTACTTAAAACACAGGACTTTACTCAAATCTTTTTATTTTCTCTAGCTTAGGATAATTCCAGAAAAACCATGAGCTTACTTTGGGTATATTTGTAATACCCAGATCACTGAGGAATGATATCAGGTGCAGAAAATGCTTCAACCATAAATTTGACCATGCTAAGAGTCACTAAGAGGCTGTTAGATTTGGAAGGAATTTGTGGATGAACTTTACATTCAAAAAATTCTAACCTCTACTCCAGCACTAGAGCAAACTCAACAAATAATAAAAAAGGAAAGGTTAAACATTTGCCACTGGTATCACCTTGCATAGTCCATATTACATGACTACCCATATACAGAGGATGCTATTTAAAATAGATTTTAGAAAGGTTGTGCATTTATTTCAGACACCACATCTGGCTAAACACAATCTTTCCTCAAGCAAATTATGCCGTTCATACACATGCTACACCAAATAGCCAAATCTACACTAAAATACAGCTACTGCTATGTTCCTGACAGCAAGTACTGATGAGATTCCAATAATGGTCTATTTTGCAATTGCCAACTGCAGATTTATATAAATCTAGACATATGTGATGTATAATGTATGCACATGACAAATGTTATTTTATCATCTTCTGTTTAATACTAGAGATGAGCGGGTCCGGTTCTCAGATAACTGGACCAACCCGAACTTCGCATTATGAGCAGAGATCTGAGCATGGCTTAGGGGTTCCTGCCTTATATGGATCCCAAAACGAAGCAAAACATCATCCTTCTGCTGTCGGATTCTCGCAGGTTTTGGATACTATAAAAGTACCTGGTCATCGACACCATGTCACTACGGCTGTGGAGAGTTTAGTGAGTGGATGTGCTGTGTCCATCCAAGGGCTGCTGTAACTGTCCAGAGCAGGGGCTGTTGTGTCCATCCAGGGGTTGATGTGCCAATTAAGGGCAGTGGCTGCTGTGTCCACCCAGGGGCTGCTGTGTCCATCCAGTGGTTGCTGTGTCCATCCAGGGCAGGGGCTGCTGTGTCCATCCAGGGGTTGTTGTGTCCATCCAGGGACAGTGGCTGCTGTGTCCATCCAGAAGCTGCTGTGTTCATACAGGGATTGCTGTGTCCATCAAGGGCAGAGGCTTCTGTGTTCATCCAGAGTCTGCTGTGTCCATACAGGGGTTGCTGTGTACATCCAGGGGCAGGGGCTGCTGTGTCCATCCAGGGCAGGGGCTGCTGTGTCCATCCAGGGCAGGGGCTGCTGTGTCCATCCAGGGCAGGGGCTGCTGTGTCCATCCAGGCGCTGCTGTGTCCATCCAGGGCAGGGGCTGCTGTGTCCATCCAGGGGTTTCTATGTCAATCCAGGGGCAGGGACTTCTGTGTCCAAACAGGGGTGCTCTGTCCATCCAAGGGTGCCCAGTGTATAAAAAAATAAAAGCTAATAATATAATTAATAATAAAATAATATATTTTTTGTGCTGTACACCAGTGTACTATATGATTTTTATTTTTTGTACTGTGATACTGCCAATCAGACCACAGTGTAATATTCATACACATATTGTTTGTGACACTGTAAGTGGTAGCAAAGTGTATAATAAATATTGTGACACTGTAAGTGGAAAACACAGTGTATTTGTTAAAAATATTGTGACACTAAGTGGTGGCATAGTGTTTTGTGCAGTCTAATATTCAACTTTTCACTTCTTTCCTCAATCGTGAATAAATGATTAGTCTACATGCCAACTACAAGACCACAACAAAGTGCTAAATAACATGAATTATATATAAAACATAATAAAATCACTGTAAGTGGTAGTGCAGTGTGTTATTCTTTTCTTATTCATAAAAACTCTCAAGACACTGTAAGTGGAACTGCAGTGTAATATTAACAATTATACAATTTAATGACACAAAATTAGCAATAAAAAATGCAACTTTTCACTTCTTTCCTCAGTTGTGAAGAAATTATTAATCTACATGCCAATTACAAGACCACAACAAAGTGCTCAATAACATGCGTTATATATAAAACAATGAAATCACTGTTAGTGGCAGCACAGTGTGTTATTCTTTTCTCATTCATAAGAAATACTGTGACACTGTAAGTGGTAGTGCAGTGTGTTATTCTTTTCTTATTCATAAAAAAATCTTGTGACACTAAGTGGTAGAGCAGTGTGTTATTCTTACTCATAAATAATCTTGTGACACTGAGGGGGTCATTCAGACCCGCTCGCAAGCGCAGGACGCTTGCAAGCGGGTTGATTTTGCCCCACTGCGCATGTGTACGATGGAGGGAGCTCCATCGTGCGCATGCGCGAGACCCGGATAGTGATGGGCTCTCCGTTGATCCGGGTCTTGCACCAAAGGGGGCGTGCTGTCGATGTTGATTGACAGCATGCCCCCTTTGGTGGGCATGCCGGGGGTGTGGCTGCTAGACGGAGGCGTTCCCATGGGAATGCCTACCATCTGAAGCTGACATCACTAGTGATATCAGTGGGAGTGATTTTGGCTCTGATAGAGCCAAAATCACTCCAGGGCTTGCGGCAGCGGGACCCTACCGCAGGGTCTACGTCACAAGCCCGATGGTCACAATGGTCTTGACCATCGCGACCATCATCATGGACGCTCGCATAAGCTTTGGGTGGTCACCCACAGCTATGCGAGCATCCAGGAGGACGTTCCATTTTCATGGAGGAGGGCCCTGATTCAGAGCGAGCGCTCTGGTCACAGCGTTCGGCTCTGAATTAGGCCCTGAAAGTGGTAGTGCTGTGTTTTATTCTTTTCTTATGTATAAAAAAATCTTGTGACACTGTAGGTCATTGATACCACAGTCTAATATTTACATGTGTGCTTTACCCCACTTCAATTTTGTTTGTTGATATGGAGAACAATCAGTTGAGAGGAGAGCAGGAACCACATACTAGTGCTGGAGCTGCTGCCAGTGCCACCTGTCATGATGATACTAGTCCATCTACATAATATACTAAAGCCGATGCCCAAGGGCGTACAGGGTTTAAGTCAGGGCATCTAAAATCAAGAACCAATCTTTTACAGTGGCAAAGAAAAAACCTCAAAGGGAAAGTTAGCTGCAGAAAGACATAAAATTGGCAATATGCCTCTCAACACATGAAGCAGCAAGAAAAGGCTAAGGCCTTGACCTTTATTTATGACTAGTGGTTCTGCTTCTTATGATGATGTAAACACAAGTGAACATGCTGACATAGAAATCAAAGCTGCTTCTGTGGAAGTGCATCAGGATGAGCAGGATATTTGTGTATCTGAAGCTAATAAGAAAGTTGTTGATGAGGATGTTGTTTGTGTAAATCAGGCACCAGTGGAAGAAACAGTTATTGCCCATGATAAGGAAAAGCCCATTGTCATGCCTGGGCAGAAGACAAAAAAATCCACTTCTTATGTGTGGAATTTTTCTACCGAAAACCGGACAACAATTGTCAAGTCATCTGTACCCTTTGTAAAGCCAGAGTAAGTAGAGGTAGGAACCTTAACCATCTAGGATTCTCTTCCCTGATACATCATCTGCAGCACATCCATTCAAAAAGATTTTGTGTTTTTTGTTGACTCATCTGCATCACCAGTGGGTCTTTTGGGAAATTTCAGCTTTTTCTCGGCAGATGCACTTGCTGGAGAAACTGGAGGAGAAGCCACCACTGCATCATGTGCCACTTGAGCTGACAATTTGCTTGCCAACAGCTCTTTGCATCTCTTTAGATCTGTGTCCGTTGGGAAGAAAGACACAATGTATAACTTAAACCTTATATCTTAAATCTTGCATTTGCTCTGATCAGCTTGTCCATATATCTGTGGTTAAGTGGACAGTGTGTACATCAGCATTTTGGAAGGACACTAATTAAGTTTTTTTGAATGTCCCTGTATAGGTTGGAAATTGCATTTCTAGTGAAGTGGAATCTTGATGGTATTTGGTAGTGGAGACACAGGACCTCAATTAACTGTCTAAAACCCACTGCATTATTGGCAGATATTGGATGCAAATCTAATACCAGCATAGATGTTATGGCGTAAGTGATTCGCTATGCAACTGGGTGACTGCTGTCATACTTGCTCCCCCTTGCAAAGCATTTTTTAACAGTCAATTGTTTTTTAAAGTAATAATAGTAGTCTTCCTGGTCCCCTTCTGGGATGGAAATCCACTCCCTGCAGTAGCAGCAGGCATAGCGCTCAAGGATACTTCTGGGGCAAGGACTGATGTGAATGATTTAAATATTGTTTGTAAATGCCTTCCCTCCTCCTGTACATACTCCAACTCCCTCAGGCCTCTTGAATAATAAAACCATTTGTTTCCTGATATGTTATGTTGGAAGTTGAACTGCTACTGCTGCTGCAATCTTTGACATGCAGTTGTGGAATTCCAAAAATGTCCATAAATGTTTATGGCCACAGACAGCATCTCATGCATGCCCCTTTAATTTAAAAAAAAATATTCTAAACCACCAAGTTGATTGTGGGCAAAATATGGGACATAATGTTCACTCATGCTCTCTTTCCTCACTCGTAAAATTGCTTTGGAATTAAAAAATGAAATTAAATTTACTACCAATCAACCCTTCCTGTCTCTGCCTTCAATTACATACATACTCCAACTCCCTTAGGCATCTTGATTAATGAAAACATATGTTTCTTTATGTGCCATGTTGGAAGTTGAACTGCCACGTGTTTGTGCCACCCACTGCTGCCACTTAGCTTAGTCAGCCAGCTAACTTGGTGCAAATTTTGGGCCTAAACCAGATTAAAACAATATTGTGAGATATGAGGTGGTCAAAAATTGAATGGAATGAGTGGAAATTAATGTAATTGAAGTTAATAATACTGTAGGAACAAAAGCCCCAAAAAGATGTGATTTTAGCAGATTTGATCAATTTAAAAAAATAAAATACAGATCCAAAACCAAAACACGCAAGGGCAGTTTTGGCAAAACCAAATCCAGATCCAAAATACAAGGATATACATATCTAAAACCAAAACACGGGGGTTGGCGCACCTCTATTTAATACATACAGTTTGTGAAAGTATTCATCTACAAACAATAGTTTTCTATACATACAGTATTACATTTACAGCAATGTTGTTTTAATAATACAGTCTTTAGAATTTCTATGTGTAATCTAGGGGGAAAAGTTTGAGAACATATATAATCATATTAATGTTATGCAATATTTTAAAGCATCAACACTAGTCTGACATTGTAATTTTAGAGTCTCCCAGTTTAGAACTTTGATTATTTTATACATAAGATCCATTAACAAATATGCTGAATATATTATTATATATATATATATATATATATATATATATATATATAAACCAGCATAGCCAGCACTCCAATGCTTAGGATATATAGCTATCTCCTGGTGCCCTCCTGGTTACTCCATCTGGCCTGAAGTGGGATGATCGATAGCATGCAATAAAGGTGGCACTCTGGGTGTCTTGAAAACTGAAATCTAGTTGGTGCAAATAGAACAACTAGCTTCTTGCACTATAAAACAGGTGTGTAAATAAAACAATTCAAGCTGCTAGTCCAAATAGACCAGTACCACCTGGTCTCAATAAAGTCACCCACAAAAAACTACAAATTAGGACTGCGCTATAAAATATCTCATATATCACTTGTTTGAAATTAATCAATGATCAAGGCTCCTCATATATATATATATATATATATATATACATATATATACATATACATATATATAAATTATTCACAACCTACAATAGATAGAAGTAAAAAATAAACATAATAAATAATAAAACAAAAAATACGTATCTAAAACACACAGTAATTCTATAAAATAACACTAGTAGAAATTAAATTTAAATCACTTGTGACATGCACATAATCATTCAACATAAAGCATAGTGCATCAGCAAATGTCATGATGGAAAAGAGGGAGATATCACTCCTTTAGTTGGTATATAACTGTCTGTATAAGCTCTTAACCATCTGCATATTATTGGTCAAAGAAAGTCTTTTATGCACTGTGAATGCCTTTAGTAGTTAAAGTATGCTCTCACCACATATGTTTAAATTGTAGAAGTAGCGGAGCAATACCGTCTGCCTGTGTTCAAAAGCAGTCCTGGGAGTCCACAGTGTGGTAAATAAAAAGCATCTGCTCTCACACTGGATGTTTCCCTTTGTGTACAAGAGACTCCTGGTAGATTAATGCAATCTTTTTCCAACCGCACTGAATAGTAGCGCAAGTGGGTGAACAGGTAAGTACACAGGTAGGTACATGAATCACAGGCAGGGTCACAAGTGGATTTTAAAACCCCATGGATGTTGATATATTTTGTTCCACCAGGGAGCTTTTTCAAGACAGGGTGTCTTGGCAAATAATGGAAACAAAAGTTTACCTGAAGAAAACGCTCACAATAAAGGTGTTGAAACGTTGATTCATACTGGGACTTTTGTTTCCATAATTTGCTAAGACACCCAGAGTGGCAACTTTATTGCATGATATATATATATATATATATATATATTCCAGAATATAGGTTGGCACACACAATGGAAATGTAAACATCCACCTGGGGTGCTTCCCCAATGCTCCCTCCAGGGCAGCATCAACTCAAGTCCAAGATAATAGATTAGGTGCACTCAGCAGGGACTTTCCGTAAGCATAAAGAACATATTTTATTCCTTATTGCGTAGCCCTCCTCAGGACAGACTTCGCAACCACCAAAATTGGCCCATGGGCCTATCTTGGTCGTTGGGAAGTCTGCCCTGAGGAAGGCTACATTTGTTAGCCGAAACATTGACCTGTGACAACCTCCTGTCAATCATGCAGAGGCATAGCAGATACCAGTGTGCGATCACACAGGACCCATTATCCACATGACCAGAACAGGTCCTGCACATGCGCAGATTCCTGATAATGCGTGCAATGCTGAATCAGCCCCACAGATTGCAGTTGTTAAACTATGCTAATGCCTTTCAAATGACAGGTGAGCATAAGGATGCCCACTGATTCCTTCTCATATCTTTCAATCAACTTAAAACATCATAAACATCAGCACTATCAATGCACATTGGGCAGTCATGAAGCATGTAACTCAAGTCTGACCTACCTCAAACACTATGGTTCTTGTGACATGTGCAGGATAAAACAATGGCTTATTTATGCATGCCCACAAAATTGCGTTTAAATGGTCAGACACATCTGCGTTCTTCTAACACCCCTGTTACCACCCCAAACATTGAATACCTGTCACTCTCTTTATGAGTGGTTCCTCTGTATGAACGTAATAGCAATACAATCACTGTGCTTGCACTGTGCTGCATTCGCATTTGTGCAACAGCATACAATCGCTCATTCTGCTAAAATATCAGCATTGTGTCTATCTCGGAATCATGGCTCTGAACGCACACTTCTATGGACAATGCTAAATTACATGCAACTCAGACACATCTCCACTTATGGCCTAACTAAATAGTAACTGGGCATCTGCACAGTTTGCCAAGGGTATGTAAATGGAATTGCAAACTATGCAGATTTTTACTCATGCATAAATATGCCTGTTTTCAGATGGATATCTTGCACCAAGGACAGAGCTGGTGCAAATGCACACTTATAATGAAGGGTATCAACCCAAGATTTAGGATAGTGTCAGGATTTACAGAAATGTGCACAACTCTGTATTATGTCAAAAATGCATGCACACAATAGGGGTTTACTAAGAGAGAAATAAAGGACCAGGTATCCACTTTTTGATTTGTGGGGCTATTTATTTAATGTGGTGACTATTTACATTAATAGCAGGGCATCAGCTGTGCTTTTTTAGTTTAATGTGTGGTTTGGGTGCAGTAAATCTAACATTTAAAATTTCTAGAAGAGGGCTCTTTAGTAAATGTGAGTATAAATAAATGTTCAACTTGGGTGGGGTGAAATTATTTTTTATAATAAATGTGAATACTATAATGTCTGGACTGCTTGAGGGAAATAGGATTGTTTATTACATTTAAATTATTTTTATTGTGCAACTAATCAGCTTGCAGTGGAGTGGGGTGTTATTGAATAACTAGTGAGTCTGGTTGGGAAAATGGAGGCCTAGAGTGTTTAGTCATTGCTCATAATTATTTAATCATACTCATTTACATATTTAATATCCCTTTTCCATAAAAGGACCCCAACATTACAGAATCTTGAAAAGCAGTACCCCAATACATAATTATGCCACACATCAGTGCCACAATACACACACATCAGAAACCTGAGATCTCTGTGTGAAGCATGGCATCCTAGACCATCCCCTAGTTTCTCAGTACACAGCACCACTCTCCTCCAATCAAAATAACTATCATCCGAAACTCAGAGTGGTGCTCCAAAGGGGTCAGAGTGAATCTTTCCTTTTGCAAAATGGGCAGTGAGCAGCACCAACCTGGCATGAACCTACACATCACACACCCTGTAAATCTATTCATCTGTTGTAGAGCACCTAATATGCCCATTCACCTCTATACCAATGTACAACCCCCATTTACCATGTAAACAATGTATACAGTATACTGAAGCAATTTTATTGAGCAGATTGACTAGAAATTAGGAAATAATATACACTCTAGCTACTAACTGCCTCCACCATTAAAAACCATAAGTCATCCATTGTTTGAATCTTACATTATGCTAAATAACTTAACTACTAACTAGAAATAACCACTCAGACATTTATGTGGAATTAAAAGTGGACACAGCCAAAATGTATTCATCAGATTGTAATTGTAAATTAGAAAGGATGGTGGCAGTAAGAAAGCAGTGCCCCAAATGGGGGTCTCAAATCTTGCTTCTGCCACCCATAAAGCATCTAGAAGGCCACCCCAGTGCATGCCCCTAAACCCGAACCACTGAATCTTGTTAGTACCTAACAATTGTGGTGCCTGAAATGCTAAAGGATGCTAATTAGCCCAGTAAATATATTATTGCCCCATGAACCACACCCAACAGTTAGCATTTTCAGGAATACCTGCAAAAAGTGTTAATCACAACAGAATTGGTAAAATTATTTGAACAGCCTAGCCAAGGGAAGGGAAACAATATTTCGGTGACCCAGATGAAGGTGTAAACTGTAAAATTATTTGAACAGCCTAGCCAAGGGAAGGGAAACTATATTTGGGTGACCAAGATGAAGGTGTAAACCATACAACCTATTTGAGGGCAAAACCGGAAAGCCCCTCAAACTCCAATCAATTAGTCATAAGTTCCCTAGGTTTCCCAACAAACTCGCAAGGAGCATTGCTAACTATGCAACTTATGCCCCCTGCAAGTAAGTTCTGTAAACGGCTTACTTCCATTGAGCTAACTGCATAAACAGAAGCAACTGCAGCTTCTGCACAAGTTGCCACCCCAATCCTGAATGAATGAGTTCCAAACTGATCTAAAGGCATGTCTAAAGCAATCAAAAAGTCTTGAAACACCCTTGTAAACTGAAACGTGGACAGGGGCATACGGTCAATGTGGATGAGCCATTTTGCGCTGATGAGGGGCTGTACCTTATTAAAGCACTCGGCTAAATCCACCGGATTAATGACAAGGTCTGCGTGCACCGGGATAGAGATCCACCATCCCTTAGCAAGCTGATCAGTTTTCGATCTATGTAAATGGCATAAAAGCAGGTCCGGCATAACAACTACATAACTGAACAATAAACCAGATGATATCAAACTCTAATTAACTGATACCAACTAGCAAATTCTAAATCCACCAAAATAAGCTAATGAGAATGCTAAACTAAAGAGAGTCACCTCGTAATCACCTGATGCAACCCCCGATACTGCAACTCTCAGCTCACTTAAAAGTGTTGGATCAGTAGGCCTCTGTGACTCCCCTGGAATGAGGCATTCTTTCATACAACCCTTTATTGCTTTAGCTAATAAAAATTTGGTCAGGTCCTTTCCTGCGTAAACATAAAAGGGTTAAATGCCTCAATAACCATAAAGCCAGAGGGGACTCTGATAATTGATATCATGTACTACTCCTAAATTATCACACCAGAACACAATCCTCTTGTTGCTGAGCTTTTTAGCCCAGAGCTCAACTACAACCACAATTGGAAAGAGCTCCAAAAGCAGCAACCTGGAAGTTAGATATTGCCACCTCCAAGAATCTGGCCAAGCTTCTGTGCAAAATTCGCCTTCCAAGAATTTACCGAAACCTAAGGAACTAGATGCATCCATAAACAACTGAAGTTCTAAAAAAGCAAATCCCTGCAAACTGAACTACTGGCTGTCCCCACTAACAAGAAATCATGTAGACAATGGGCCACCCTCCTTGACTTGTAGGCGCCTGCATGCACCTTTTGCAAAAATGAGCTGAAGTATTTGAAAAATGAACATGAAATAGAGCAACCCATTTGAAGGGCACTTGTCCTTGTGATAGGCTTCTGCAACCCTAAAACCCATATACTTCAAAGATTCGGGGTGAAGGGGCAGCAATCAGAATGAGGATTAGATATCCAGTTTAGCCAGCAATTTTTGCCTGCCAACTTTGCACTCTCTCTAGGGCCTGCTCAAAGGACTGGTAATCAACTCTGCAATCTGCTGGATCTAAAGCATCATTGACAGACCCCCCTTCCGGGTAAAAAAGATGTTGGATCAATCTAAATTAGCCCAGCTCCTTCTTAGGTACAACCTCCAAAGGCAAGATGCATAACCTCTTTAGAGGGGGAGATGAGAAAGGGCCACACATGCGCACCAATCTAACCTCTGCCTCCAGTATACTCTTAATGATTTCAGGGTGATCCCGTACAGACTTCAGATTCTGTTTGGATACTATGTATATATCACACGTTATGGGCAAATGAAAACCCATGTCAAAACCATCTAACAAAGAAGCCGCTTCATCCATGAGAGGATAGCAATCCCACCACTTCTGCAGTTCACTCACATGTATTGGTGAGGACACCTTATTTAATACCCCACTCATTCATTTCGGTGCTCCACGTGATCTGCTCCTGAACCCCCAACATGGCTGCTCTCTTTGGCTGGGTGTCCACTACCACACAGTGTGAAGATATGCTTATACCTACACCCCTCTCTTCTGCTGCATTGGGCATTGTTAAATGCATAGTACTTATCGCAGTCGGCACCCGAGGTGCTGGGATAAGCCAGAAATGGCTGCTTCTGGGCTGCTGTGGAATCTACAGGTATCTTGGACTGCTGATTAACCTCTAGCCAAACTGAAATCCATGACACCAAAATGAAACACTGACCTTCCTGCTTCTTCCTGAAACTCTAGCCATACTGATGCCATGCATTACCCTTTGCTGATGCATACATGATGTGAACCAACTGCATGTATTTCAGTACATTTGTGTACATCCCCGGCTGAGTTTCTAAGTAACTTGCCACAAATATGTACATGCCGGCTAACTAATTTCGGTATGAATGATGGGCTGCTTTCGTAGCTACCCCAGAGGCCTTCATCTGGTCTAAAGCCTGTTTAGCATCAGCCATAATGGAAAACATGTCTACAAACTTGCCTTTACTAATCTGTTCTTTAATTTTTGATCTTAATCCCCTAAGTATGGCTGTGTACACACAATGGACCATATCCCCGCTGCATCTGGGGCCTTAGCTGCTGATACAGTAATAGATCTCTTTGGGCTACTTACACTTCCTCTTAATCTTTTGCACCAAATACCTCATGAACTTTTGAGGCCTATTGGTGGAGCTGGAAGAATTGCTGGAATCATCAGAGGAAGGGGGAAACACTGTGCAAGGGGGGAACAACATGCTGACCAGGGCCTGCAGGGCAACTCCCAGCCATGACCAACTGCATGCCACTACCTTGTCCCTTGCTGCATGGTGTGACCCACCATGAATTTACTCACTGTCAGATCATCCTGGACTGCCAATGAAACCTCCTATGTGATCCTGGAAGACTTTCAGATGGCAACAGAAGGACTTGAAATGATAACACTTGAGGTGGTAGTATGAAGTATAGCCTCCGTCAATGGATCAGGATGGGGTACGACTAGCAGAGTAGTGATAGTGGGGGCAGGAGTAGGGAGGAGCAGAGGGTGGTTGGCATAGGTGGCAAAGGGGGGATTGTGTAACAGATCCTGCATGTGGGGGAAGGCTGTGTTAGTGCAGCTGGAAAGTCTGGTAAAAACCCAGAGCTCACTGAGAAACGCGATCAGGTACAGGAAAACCTGGGGCCATGACATACTGCAACAGAGCCTGTTGGTAAAAGGGGGGGGTGAATGTGAGGGGGGTGGCAAATGAAAGGAGGAATGGCTGTTGCATGGCATCACCCAGAAAATAAGGGGACCAACCACAGTGAAACAATGGGTAAGGTCTGGGAACTATACAAATAAAGACACCTCATGCTCACTAAATAAGGATATTAATTAGACAACAAAGGCACAGATGAAGGAACCCCAGTATCCTTCAATAAACTGTATAGACAAATGATGCAAATTGCGCCTCTAAAACTCTGATGTGGGTGTTTCTAATGTTAAGTGTATAAAATATTGTATTTTTTATACAGCACCGAAACATTACAAACACCAACATCAGAGTTTTAGAGGCGCAATTTGCATCAAGGGCTGGGAACTGCTTGCACATGCATTTCTGGACTGGTGGCACCAACCTCTGTCTGCACAATGGCAATGGAACTAACTGCAGATGAGAGGGGGGTCAGGTATTGAGGTCCAGGTGGTGCGCTAAGGGGAATGGGATTGAAAGGTTGGTGGCTTTTTATACTAACCCTCCCCTGTCTCCCCAATAACCCTCCCTTAATGGTGCCTGACCCTAACCTCCCCCCTTAGAGCTGAACCCTAACCTCCCCCTAGGAGTGCCTAAACCCAACACCCCCTCCCCACACCCTAAAACCTAACCTTCCTGGGTGGGTGCCTAAACCTAACCTCCCCTGGTGGTGCCTAACTCTAACTCTCCCTCCTAGGGGTGCCTAAACCTAATCTCCCCCACAAAACCTAATGCTATCCCTGCTAGACTCCCTACTACTAATCATCCCCCCATGGAAAATGCTAAGAAGGGTGCCCCAGACTTACCTTAGTTCGGGCTGTCATCCTTGGCTTTCTGGCACCAGGATTAACATAGGCGTCGGTATTTCAATGCCTATGTTACATCCCTTGCTGGGATTCTGCTGTTGGCATTGAAACTGGTGGCCATGAGGCTGCCGGCCTCATCACCACATCCCATGCTAAGGGCCCTAGAAGCAACATAGTTGGCAGGAGAAACACCATGTGAGCCCCTGGAGCTGAAAAATAACAGGTAGATTAAGCCACTGGGATGCTGCTCCCCTGTGCCTGAAGCAGTGGGGGCAGGTGTGGAAACAGCAGAGGACAGCATCCTGCCGATTTATTGCTGACTGGGGGCTAAAATGGCCACTGCATTGTGGGCATGGCCAACCAGTGGCATGGAGATTGGAGAGGCCTGGGCCAGGAGGTGCAGTGTAGCCTGTCAGGTGGTACCTGGGTTACTCGTGACTCCCCCCACAAACCAGGTGGTCAGTGAAAAGGGTGAAAGAGCACCAGCACTGAATTCCTTAGCACGCATGGAACATGAGGAGACAGGCATGGCTTTGTGGCCTGCTGGATGTCATGAGCTGTGCCTGGGGGAAGATGCAGCTGTGGTGGTAAGAGGTTGGGCCGACTTCATTAAGTGGCACAGTGGGGAGGCCAAACACAGGGTCCGGGGCTTGATGCAGTCAGGAAGTGTCGGGTTCGAGGCAGGGTGGGAAGGGGGTCAGCATACTATTGGTGTTTTGGGTGAACAAAGAAATTATTTCTGCATAATTACTTAGTAGTGTCAAGTAAAGTATTGATACAATTATACAGTAAATAAACACTCTGGTACTTTATTAAATAATCACATAAGCAAAGCAGTATTTCAGCAGTGTTACAGTATCACAATATAGCAGTATTACAGCATACAGTAGTAATATTGCAGCATACTACAAAATAATACCATATAGAGGCTCAGAGGTATAGGTACTTCTTCCATCATGTCACAACCTGGCTCACTCTGCCCCCATTTTTATCTTTATGCTGTCTTATTTGGCTCTCCACTAGACTCGCCACTGCTCACCTGTCTTCTGATGCCTCTTTAGTGTTTTGGGCAGTTGACTCCTGCTGTTAGTCCCTGCCGGCAACATGGTATATTGGATCCCATCAACTGGCCATGGGTCAACCAATGAGTGACAATCCCCTGTCCACCCTGTCCACCTGATTCCAATGTCCATTCAGGACTCTGCACACCATATTTAAACCCTCTATGGAAGTAGAGCTTATGCAGGTTAATCAATCTCATGTGACCCCAAGAGAAAGACAAAGATGATAGTTACAAAATCAACATTTATATTGTGCTTGTCACATTTTGGATTTTTAGGTTCAAATCAAGACCAATGGATTGGGCTGATGGACTGTAGCAGAATAGTGATGGTAGGATCAGATGTCTACTCATGTTTGAGAACCAAGGGTAAATGCCTTGGGCCTTTAGAGAGGTCAGTGATAACTGCAAATCTCCCAATTTTCTCTTGGAACCAATTAAATGGAACTTAACCCCTTACCCTGAATAAGGGTCTGGAACCAGGGGACAGAACAGTACGTAATTTAGGTAATCATTAGCCCACCTTTAATATGCTAACAGATGCTGCAGACCAATTATCAGAGCTGGGTCACTGGAGCCTAAATCCTCAAAGAGGAACCTAGATCCAGCACCCAGTCACCAAATACAAGAATGAACATTTTAACAGAAACTAATCACAAATCCCAATATACTAGGAGAGGACCCACCCACACAGGGCAACAACCACCATTTATATAAGTACCGATTGTATGGTGAGTAGTGAGTCCCAGAGTAAGTTAGGAGCTGTAAATAAAGATTTACAATATTTGTTGTGTGTGTATACTTATGGTTTGTTGCACTTGTAGTTCTACAAGTGCCAAAAGCCAGGCTTGCTGGTACGTATAGTTCCACTATGAAAAACAATATAACTTATTAATTTAACCCATTACACATGCATCCACCATCACCATAAATGCAATAAGAGCCCTGGGCCCTGCATTTCTTTGGTGTGGGTCCCCCTTTATGAGGGTTGCCACCCCTGGGCTCACTAGTTTGTGGCAGGTTAATGGAAAATAGGGAAAACCCCGTGATGGTTTTTCCCATGATTTTCCATGACCACAAGAGGCTAAACAGTCCACAGCTAGCTATGAGTTTAGGGGGGACCCCACGTCAATCTTTAATATTTTTTTAATGGTTGGCCTCTTTTAAGCATATGAAGCATGCTCAGATCACAAATTGTTATGTTTCCTGCTTTATAATTAAAACAGTCATTTATTTTCTCAATTATAACTTGCAAGGCAGGAGTATAAATTAAGCTAGCTGCTGATACATTAAGATAGGGACAATCCACTATAGACTGTTTTGTACATGTTAAAACAGGTGTGATTCCCATTTTTTTAATGAACAGATCAATCTCTATGTATAATATCTGTGGTGTTGATAAAGTGAGCTAGAATAGGTATAGTATATCTGATTCTACACTCAAAGGTATTTGGGTACAACTCCATGGGTACAGTACATTTACTTTAGGAAATGTCATACAATCAGAGCATCAATAGGATGCAGATTGTGGCAAGCACCTGTCATGGGTATTAGTTATGTAATGATCACAACATCATGTACCTTCTTCAGCTGGTTACCTAGTGAGATAATCCACAGTTAAGTATTTTTTTCTTACAAAGTTCATATGCTGTTGCAGTAACAACTTTGGGTAGCTTTTCAAACAGTATTTAGACATGGGGGAATAATAATTTCTCCTCTAGGGCTTATTCTGATAGAATTTAGAAGTAATAGCAAAGCTTCTGGCCACTGCAAACTAGTTTCTCTGCATATTTAGATTTTTGATAGTTTTTGCTTAATTGCCCCATTGTAATGTTCAATTTTACCACTAGTTTATGGATGATATGGTGTATGTAGCTGTAGTTTTAGCCTGAGAAGTTGACACATGTTTTTAAAGACTAGTCTTTTTAAATTATGTGCCAAGGTCATATGATATTACACAAGTTATACCATACCTACAAACATATTCCTATGTGAGTTTCTTAGTACTTGATGCTTTTGCACTAGCCACAGCATGTTCTTTGTCTTACCCTGAAAACTGATCTACACAAACCAAAACATACAGTACAAAAGCATTCTGACCTTTGGAAGCTGAATGAAATCAATTTGTATGATTTTGAAATTACCTTATATTTGAGGAAAATGTGAAGGTATTGTTTAATTGACCTCTTGCATTTTTCTACAAGCAGGTAGTATAAAAAGCACAGAATCTGGTTGCACCTTATGCAAAGCTAGGAGTATACTAATAAGTCAGAATCAGACTAATCATGTCTATCTTACCTGCATGGGTCAGTTTATGGGACATTTGTACCAAAGCCAGCAAGAATGCTTTCGGGGAAACAGACTTACCTTCAGAAATTTGCTACAAGCCTTCATTGTCTTGTCTACACTGTGCAGTTTTCCATTTAGTCTTTTCCTGTGAATCACAAGCTTTTTGCATTTCAATTAATATTTGTTCACTTGATACAGATATATCATTAGTAAACTTGCAAACATTTTCTTTTACAACCGACTTTTGTGCTGCCTTTGCAGCAGTGGCGTAACTAGGGCAGGGCGAGCGGGGTTCGTGCCCTGGGCGCCGTTGGACTGGCGGTGCTGGGGGGCGCCGCCGGCCACGGTACCGGCCCGCCCGCCCTAGATAGCCAGTGTAGTGCCGACTGCAATGAGTGCGGTCAGCGCTACACATTTGCACAGGACCGGCGCTAGGCTTCCAGCGTTGGTCCTGTGCTGCATGCCTGAGCCCATTCCCTCCCCCTGAGCACTTGCCCAATAGCGCCAGGAGGCGGGCTCAGGCTCTGCATAACACACGCATCGCCGCCAGCGCTGGCGGCGTTGCGTGTGTTAAACAGCTGCCAATGAGAGTCAGATAGACTCTCATTGACTGCTGCAGCACCCACTGCAAGAGCTGGACTTCCGTCCAGCTCCTGCAGTGGGTAATGGGACTGACGTCATGACGTCAGTCCCATAATGCTGAGCGCGCCAGCCCGGGCGGACTGGAGGGTGGGAGCGGCATCGGCATCGCGGACAGGAGCAGCGTGGATTCAGGTAAGTATATTTTTATATATATTTATTTATTTTTAAACCTATCTGCACAACGGGGGAGGGGTTGGCTACTACTGGGGGGGACATCTACTGGGGGTGCCATTGGGAGGACCTCTACTGGGGGGGGGCTACTCTACTGGGAACTACTACTTGGGGGGGACTACCACTGGGGGCATTCTAAAAGGGGCCTAGTATTACTAGAGGCACTGCACTCGGGGGACCACTAATGGGGGCAATAATAGGAAGGGCCACTACAGGGACCACTGGATAGGGGGGGGTCACTACTGGGAGCCTGCATCAGGGGGACCACTACTGGGGGCACTGCATGGGAGGGGGGGACACTACTGCTGGGGGCACTATATAAGGGGCTTACTGCTAGGGGCACTGTGGGGACCACTACAGGGGGCACTAGATAGGGGGGATCACTACAGGGTGCCTGCATAAGGGGACCACTACTGGGAAACCTGCTTGGGGGGACTACAGTTGGGGGCACTATATAAAAGGGCACTGCATAAGGGGATACCGCTACTGGGCGCACTGCATTGTGGGGACTGCTACTGGGGGCACTGCATAAGGGGGAACACTACATGGGGCACTGCATTTGGGGGGGCACTACTGGGGGTACTGAGTAAGGGGAACTAATTGGGGGCTGTATAAGAGGGACCACTACTGGGGATACTGTATAAGGGGCACTACTATGGGCCTGCATGAGAGGGACCATAACTGCATACTGGGGGTACTACTGGGGTTAAGGTGCATATGGATAGGAATGTTCAGTTTGAAAATAAAGGGGTGTGTCATGTTGACATGCCCCATTTTTAAGTGACCACGCCCATTTTTTGCCACGCGCGCCTTAGGCGAGCGCACATGGGGGGGCTCCCTTTTCAAATTTGCCCTGGGCTCCAAATACCCTAGTTATGCCACTGCTTTGCAGTTATATCTGCTCTATGATTTACATTAGTATTTTCATCATGTTCGGACATATGAGTTTGGCATTGTATGACTACAACAAGATTAAGTGAATGCACCACTTAACAGCGCTCTCCCAATATACAAGTTTACACTCAAAAGAACAATAGAAGATAATCACCATATAAATGGTAATGTCCACATTGGTATATGGATCTCCTTAAAGCCCCTTGTAGTGAGATATCCTTAGTAAATAATGTTCCACCTCCACAAGTACGTGGTAGAGCGCTGTTAAGTGGTGCATTCACTTAATCTTGTTACATTATCTTGGAGTATTGGGTGTTATACTTTGTTTTACATCACCTACAGCTGCACTTTTGATTTTATTGCGCACCTGTTTTGTCATCCCTTATTTCACCATTTTAAGACTACAATCTGGGATAGTAATTGTATGGCTTCTAGCAACTCCTTTTCTGCTTCTTCATGTGCAATTGTTTTGCCTGTTGCTGTCATAAAATCTCTTTATTTCCATAATTCCCCAAAATTGTGCACCACACCAAAGCATATCTGCTATCTATTGTGTAAAACTTGTTAACAAAGGAATGAATTCTCCCCAGGTGTGCTGCTTCACTGAGTAATCGATCTGAAACAGGTATTCTTAGGAATAAGTATTTTATTAATTAAGTAATCTTACTGAGAGCATAAGTGCATCTCTCAGAGTTAGTGCGCAAGTAACAAGGAGGGGTACAAATCTTAGATCTTTTATACACTTGTCATTTCAATTACAAAACCATTGCACATTATCGTGCCATATTGCAAGGTTATTTCCTTCTAAGGCATATAAGCATTGGATAACTTTTGGCATACTTTGATAAGACATTTATAAAAAGATGGAGACAAAAGTTTATTCTTACTCATATTAATAGACTACTCTACCCATCCTTGGAATACAATGGACAAGTCCAACTTGCAATTTGCAACATCCTTGTCCATGGGCCAAGTCTCTATATTTGGTAAATAATTTAGGCAGTGTGCATAAAAGGAAAATCTTAATGTGTTCCTTATACTCCCTAATTTGTGGTGGTGAATGTAGGCCAAAATATGAAAATTCTGTCAATGTCCCAATATTTATACATCTGACTGTATGTTGGCTTGCTTTGCCCATTTGTTTGTCTATAGGCTTTCTGTCCACCATTTTTTCTTTGTCCTCCATTTTGTTTCTGTGTCCCTCCCTCCAATGTTCTCTATGTCCATTTTGTCTTCCTTACTCCATGCTTTGTCTGTCATCTTGTGTTATTCATTTTGTCATGATTATGTATGGAATCAATCATAAATTAATTTCCTATCTATTTCTGTGTATGAAATTTGTGCCCTGGAACTAACATGCCTGTGACCTATAAGTGAACTATTATGTGTTGTTCTATCTGCAGAGTTAATTATTTGGCTAAGGAAGGGTTACGGTCTCTGTCCTTCAATCTGTAGACAAACATATATATATATATATATATATATATACATATATACACACACACACACAGAGACACAGGAACCAGCTCACCATTTATGACTGAATGTAAAAAGTTGGGTTTGAAGTCATGAGCTGACAAAGTATGTACTTCAAACACACTCAGAACCCACAATTGTTTGTTTTAAACATCTGTCAGGAACATAACAATATCTTCTCCCTTGACATATTAATAATGGCCACTCTTCCTGTGGCTGTGACTCAACTCAAAAAAACCCTTCCATACATCAAAGATGGATCAGAGGCTGCTTTCCTCTTCAAATGAAGTTATGTAATTCACAATGTGTGTTGATTTGCATTGACACAGGAGAGCAAAGCAGACAAAGAAGAGGTTATCACAGTCCATTTTCTGCAGATCAATTCTTTGTACAAACTAAGGAGTCCAAGGCACATGGAGTTTGGACCTGAACTCATGTGAACTTTTCATGAAAGATTCATCATTCATAGTTTATGTAAGTGCTCTTTATCTCTTCTCCATTTTCTTTGATAAAAATATATATATGCATGCTAATATTTAATTAATAATTTTTATTCCATATTTTTGGTCACCCCAGAAAACAACTGTTAGTAATGGCAAATGTTTGGAATATTAATAGTTAGTTGTATTGATACTGTGGGAGTGTATTCATAACAGTTACTGACCAAGTTGTTTTTTTTAACTGTTCACCTACATCACACCAGACTTAAGTGAGTACTGACAACTAAAATCACTGACAGCTTTTTCAGATTGACATATTTGGGAAATGACCACCTTGAAACATATTATCTGTCATGCACATTCCCTCACATGTGCTGTCTCGTGCACACTTTCTTATGCATTTTCTCTCATGCTCTCTTTCTCTTACACATGCCTTCACACATGCACTCTCTTTCACATTCTCTTTTTTATGCATTCTAATTTTTTACATGCTCTTGTGCATTCTGTCTAGCACACACACTCTATCTCATGCACTCTCATTTGCACAAGCACTGTTACATCTTACATTAATACACATATATCAAACATATCAGAGGCCCCTCTTGCCCATATATTCCATCTCAGAGCAAATTCTTGCCACTTCTTATGGTGCAGAGCCCTTTATGCCCCTTGATAGGCCTAAGAACCCTTATGCCCATATATGAAACCATAATGCTCCATTATATGTCAGTGCCCCCTCATACCTGCATATCTTTCCAGAGCTCCCTCAAGCCTTTATATCTGAACTGAGCCCCATCTTGCCCTTTTGTCTTTGCAGAGCCCTCTCTTTCCCTTTTATCTGCCCAGAGCCCCCTCATGCCCCTTTATATGCTAGAGGCTCCTAATATGCCATAGTTCCTTAGGCAATTATATACTGCCAGCCCAGTCTCCAAGCTTACCTTCAGCTTCACCACTGATCCAATTCATTATGTGTATTAGGTGTAACAATTATATGTATGCCACCTTTATAATCTCAGTCACCAATTGCTAGCTAAATTATTTTATACTATGAACAGTATATATTCTTGAGTTCATTAAAACTGAGACAAAAATCATTATGTAGCTATAATATATTGAAACTATAATACATTATAGTTAAGATGACAATACTTTGTTTTTTTATATGTTATATAATTGAGTTGCATAGGCTTATTGAAAAGGGAGTTTGTGAGTCTAGCTTGCATGGCACTCTATTTTGGATGCATTTTGCTTAACAGCTGGGATCCTCCCCCTAGGGTGTTGTGGTACAGGAAAAACATTTAAAATGAGATAGTGTAATATAGAAATATGTATATAAAAACTCTCAAGAATATTGGAGAGGTCACAGATGTTGCTATATCAGATATAAAAAATAGAATATAGAGAAAATTATATCAATACATCATGAGGACAGTTATTTCTGGTCCAATTTTGTGTCATTATCACACCCTCAGTGTCAATAGTACAAAAATAACATCCCTGCCACATACTTTAACACACATGCAAATTAGTTTGAATGCAGGATAACAATCAAAAGACAACTTATATAGTTAACACATGTAAAAAAGAAATTTCATATGTGAATGGAAAATTTGAATGGTCTTCATGGAGTAGAAATTAATAATTTAGGAAGGTATTGCCTGCCATGTTAGCAGATGGGCACTACATTACATCCTTACTGTATACTATGTACTAAGTTTAACAATTTATATATTTTTTTTCACTACATTTATTGGAATATTTACTGCATCCCCTAGATGTAATTTTTACTGGATAAGTGCAAAAGAACAAATATAAATAAAAGGATTAAACTATAAAAAGTTACACAAAGTAAAGGCAGACCAAATTTTCATTTATTATTATACCTTTCCACAGTATATGTGTATTTCTATGCAAAGCATATGTGTTAACAATTGTTAGGTAATGGAAGGGGGTGTACCCCCAGAGGACAAATAGCAGGACTAACTTTATTTTTTTTACTGACCATGCTATAGATATTAATTTTAGACAAACATAATTAATGACAAAATATTTATGTAATTGCAAACTGCATCAAAAGTGGATTTTCTTTTATAATCAGCATTTTGGCTATTTAGTAAATGACCACCAAAGATTAATTTTTACAATGAGTGCATACAGGGCTATTTTTTGTTAAAAAGGTGGATGGAGCTACTGGGGGAGGAGTTATAGAATAACAACTATATATATATCATACAAAAACTGGCACTCTGCAGGCAGCTGACACCTACAAGTAACTGGCTTGGGTGCCTTTCTCTGGGATACAATACCCCCAGCTACATCCAGCAAAAATAATGATATGGCACTCCAAGACTTGTGACAAAACGCGTATATTTCAAAATCGACGTTTTGGGTGTCAGTCTCCCCTTCATCAGGACATATGTCCTGATGAAGGGGTAACTGACCCTGAAACGTCGATTTGAAATACATGCATTTCATCACAAGTCTTGGAGTGCCATCTCAAAATTTTTGCTATATATATATATATATATATATACACACATACACATACATACACACATCTAAATATATATACTGTATATATATATATATATATATATATATTATATACATAGTATTTAGAAAATAAGGCACTCAATAGTAACTTTAAAATAAAACTTATCTTATGGAAAATTAATTTTGGCCCAGGACATTATGTCATAATGAGTGGTTTGGGAACTGTGTTCCTGCTGAAAAATAGCACTTAGTGTAAAAGGTTACACTTGCAAATACTGTCAGTAAGATGACAATGCTTTTACAGAACTAGGGGGTAAATTTAATTAACATCTATTTCAATCGATTAAAAACTAATCTAAATTGATTTTGTTCTTCAGGGGCTAAATTGCACATTTACTAACATTTAAAAATCAATGTAAAAAAATAATCTGTTAGTAAATTTGCAATTTTGCCCCTAAAACACAACATCCATTTAAATCAATTTAAAATTGATTAAAATCAACCTTTGGTAAATATTCTCCTAGGTGTTCAAAGTAAGAGTATTATAATAACAAATTACTATGCACAATATAAATGGATTTGGCAATTTTAGCAAGCAACATTATTAAGGAAAAAGTGATATAAATTAATTCACACTGAAATGCTGAACAAAAATGCATGTACTGTAGTATACTTCAAATAAAATATTAAATTTTTTAGGTAAAATTTGAATGCAATTGTGGAATGCTGACTCATTTATATTTTTCATGACCTCAAAAATTAATATTAACTGGCTAACAAGTCCCCTTGAGATCTAGAACATAAGGAAGATGCAGTATTGCATGCTAATCTAAAAATGTAAATCCCCTAATATTTAAATAAGATTGATATAAATTTGTCAGATTTAAATGCTAGTGAAATTTATCAACATTACTGAATACGTATTTATCATAGTTTGCATAAACATGTGCCATGATAGTAAAAGTAACACATTCATTGGGTACTTTGTAGGCATTTTCAATCAATTTTATGTAAGTTTAAAAATATTTGTCTAAGAAATCATATGTCATTTGGCATTAGCATTGCTATACTCTAACTCATGACTTGTAAAAAGGATATTTAAATATTGGATCTAATCTGTAGAAATTTGTATTAGTTACCAGTTTTAGTGAATAGTAACCCATGTTTGCAGGATGTTTGACATAACTCCTACCATTATAGCTTATGCCAGGTACACACTAAAATATATATTTAGATGCCAAAATGTATCATACACAATTTAAAGTGCTACAACATTATTTTGTACATCTCTCAAGTAAATAACGCATAAACATAATCTATTTTTTGTCAGAGATAGATGAATGAAGGACTTAACTTTGACATTATATTGGGTCATCTTAAACACGCACATACCGCAGCACATATCCTAACTCACTGCTCCATGCTCCTTACTCACTATCTACCCATCTGTGTCACCCCTGTCTGTCTGCCCCTCCCTTTTAGAATGTATGCTCTCACCAGCAGGGCCCTCATCACTCACGTGCTTCTCCTCCCCTACTTATATTATCATTTACTCCTAACTGCCCAATTGGCACCTAACACTTGGTTGCCGAAGCCCTGCTGCTTGTGTTATGCAGCTATGTTTAAAAATCATGTCCTTTTCCTTCATTGTTTTGTATTACTATTAACTGTTTCTCTTGTGTGCTCATTTATGTAATATGTAAGGTGCTGCAGAACCTTTGTGGTGCCATATAAATAAAAGGATAATAATAATAATAATACCCGCTATATTGCTGGGAATCGCGATCCCACATATCGTCAGTGCATGTAGGTCCGATGGGCGATATCGTCAGTGGGGGGCAATGCTGCATTCAGACCATCCTATGTTTGTATGCTCTTGCCGATGCTGGCACCCCGCCAGGTCCCGTCGTTAATGAGGTCGAAATACAAAAGACATTTTCTAGTGTTTACTGGCCTTCAGTCTCTTCAACCCTTTATTCACATGTCCATGCACATGCAGGTTTGATTACAGTAGAACAAGTATAATGGAGATGATGCAGGTATAGCAATACGCAGATGTATCTCTTATTAATAATGAGCCAGGTCATTTTTATCAGATAAAAAAAAATGTATAGATTTATTTATTTATTTATGACCTAAATCTCTCAAGTATTTCTCTGAGCATGCACCCACATACAAAAGGGTATTTTTAAAGCTGTTTGTTTTTTGGCAATAGTTGCCTCACACTCGGATTTATTTAGAGGTACTGAATACAGCAATATCTTTATCTCGTACTTGCCACTTGCTCTTGTTTCAAGCTTATCTCTCTCTTGTTCTCCGTCTTATTGTCAGCAATTTATCTTGTTTAGATCCTTCTTTTGTGGTTCTGCTATCTTAATCCATCAACATCAGAATACAGACACAATTCATCTCTACTTGACTTAGCTCAACACTGAACTAAACACTGAAATGGACTTTCTTACAAAGCTAAGAACATGTTTTATTTTTTCTGCTCCTAAAATCAGAGATTCCCAACTTCACACAATTTGATCTGATGTAGAACTCTCAAACCCCTCCCACATTGAACACCTGTCTATCAATACTAGGGGCATTGCAGAATATTCAAATTGTTATTTGATTCTTGAATAAATTATTTAGATATGGTTCTGTATATAGTTTGCTGTTTTGTTAATGTAATACATAACATTATTTCAACTAACTTTATTTATAATTGAAATATATGAGTCTTAAATCAAGAAGTTTGTTACTTTACAATAATTTGTATAAGCATGAAGAAGTTAATAGTACTTCACTGATTTCCTGCCCAGTAAAATACTGTTTTTAACTGTTATCATGAGGATTTAGTTAAACAATGATTAAATTCCTCATAAATCTTCTAGCATTACTTCATAATCACAAAGACAAACAGCAAAATGTCTCTACAACAGTGTTCAGGGAACAGGGGTAAATTACCCCACATGGGGTAAAATTTAAATTCCTGGGGGTAATGGACAGACAGCTGGGCATGCATATGAGTCATTCTATAATATAGAATGATTCATATGCATGCCCGGCTGTGCCGCTGGGAGACTCTAAGCCGGACGCCCGCTGATGTTATTACCAATGGGTGCCCAGCTCCTTCCCTGCAGCATCGCATTAGTCAGAGGCTGGAGTTCTCTTCTGAACTCCAGCTACCGGCTCTCTCCATGTTCACTATGGGAGAGACATCATGACGTCTCTCCCATAGTTCCGAGGAGCAGCTGGGTGGACAGGACGGCGGCAGATGTAGGAGCAGGGATTAAGGTAAGTGGTTTTTTTGTACAAGCGGCACTACAGGGGCATAACTATGGGGGCATAACTATGGGGGCACTACTACAGTGGCATTATATGGGGGCACTGCTACTGTTATGTTATTGATTTATTTCTGACCTACTGCATGTAATTTGCCATTGCATTTCCTGGTTATAATGTGTTTTTTGTTGTATACGTAACCTTATAAATAAAGTGTTTAAATAAAAACAAATTTGGTGAATAAATGACACCCACTGGGGAATCAAGCAACTATAACTCAATTTACAAAGCAGCAGGCACAATAGTCTATCAATGAAATTCCACTGTTCTAACATTATTTTCTATGTGGCTGGTCCTGAAGCCATAATGCAAACCAACCTTCCCCCTCATAAATGTTAGTGGCAAACCTGGCTTCATATTACCTATACACTTTACAATATAGTAAATAAGAAAAAAAGGTGCACTCTTTAAAAGAGAAATACATAATTAAAAAATCAGTAGCATGCACCTTCATGATAAAGATTTCTCAACCTGTTGATCATTACTTCATTAAATATAAAATAAATCCCTACCAGCAGTCAGTCCTAGATTTTAATTTAGTAAGCATTTACATTTAATAGACATTGCATACCAACATTAAGTCAATATATTTCACATTAAATAAATTAACCTATTAAACTCCTAAACATTATAAGAAAATAACAAATAATCCAAATGTACAAGTAGCCTTCATTCTTCACAAACTCAACCCCACATTCAAGTAATACCCCCAAACCACTGCATCATTAATCTAATTGTCCCATCACCCAATTTAAATTAATAGGCAATGCCATGAGCCCACCATTAATTATCCCCACCATCAAATACATTTCCTTATTACCCCACCAATTAATATTTTCCTTATTACCCCACCAATTAATATTTCCAACCCACTATTAAATGATTAGACTCCAACATCTTGACAAACTGAATAGCCCATATCCATACCCCTACTTATCTGCTTCCATCTGATTCAGGGCATTTCAGAGGCAGACTGTCCTTTAATTTAATGGGTATGGTCCACTCCAGGATTTCCTCCAACAATTTGTTTTGTGTCTAAAATATGTTCCAGAGTCTGTGTGTAGACAACATCTTATTGATGAGGTTGGTGGAGTACCAGTAATTTTCACAAAGAATAATGGAGACAGAGCTGTCAGCTACTCATACAGGAAAGGGCACATGGGTGTCCAGAGACTCAGATGCCACTGTTAGAGCCTCACTGCTATAGAAGGCTAATGTATTAGCTTGTGGTACCTTATCACAGGATATTCTAGCATATTGCAAAAAAAGCCATGTGCTTTATATAAGTTTGATTGCTCTATATATCTATCTATTTTAAAGCTTTGAAAAGTGAGCACTTATTAAGGAAATTTGTCCAAACTTGTGTTGAGTGCCAGAAATTTAACATAAAAGAAGCATGAATAAACACAAATGTTATTTGTTTGAAAAGTTTTGGGTTACCTTTAGCCTTTCTTCAGTCAGTACAATACACTGAAAAAGGGTGAGAAGTAACCTGAAATGTTGTACACGATAAACTATTGAGTTTATTCACTTAACTACAGTTTGGAGTGCAATTCATTTTTCTTCTTTTATATTTTCTATTTATGTACTTTTTTGTTTGTTATACCATGTTTTGTGTTCATACCTGAAATTTTTTTTTTTTTGTAAAGCTTTACCCCTGCAAAAATCTTATTAACAAGACCAAATGCGTCTGATGTGTTTGCATATATACCCACTAGATGGTGTTGGCCAATGTCATGAGCTCACACCGAGTCAGGGAGAGACAAAAGGCTAATTACATCTCACCACCAGTGGGTCATAACTACTTCTAATGCTATCTTATGTTAGCATGTTCTTAAATTGAATACCAATTATTTAAGTATAAAACACTTTAAAATAGTATCTAACATATGGCCAATGGCCTTTTGTTTTTTCGGTGCTTTCTTGGTTTGAGGGTCTGATTTCAGGATCTGCAAAGAGATATACATCCATATAGTTGCCATTCCGGTGGTTGGGATAGTGGCACTCAGAAACCCAAACACCATAAGCCCGATGGTAAGTATTAGAGTTGTGGGAGGGTTAGGTTTAAGGTTAGAGTTAGGCACTAGGGGAAGGGTTAGGCTGCAGGGGGGAAATGGTTAGGGTTAGGCAGCAGGAAAGGTAGGGTTAGTGCAATCAACAAAAAGTATGTCTTATATTTTAATAATTTTGTTCCTGAATGTCTAATCTGTCCATATAGACAATATGAGAATAAATATTTGAATGAGAAAGCAAAAGAGAATAATCACAACAATGTGCACAATTTGTTAAAGCCATATAGTATGTCAAGAACACAAGCTTGAGTTAAATATAAGGTGTTATACTACACCAAGGGTTCAAATAGGATATGTCCCAATATCTTCCATATTGAGACATATAATTTATTGACTAAGATTAAAAGGATAGAACGTGTATAGGCATGGTTAAAGAAACACATGTAGTAACGATTTGGATGTGTGGATAATACTTGGGATATATCTGATGTGCTCCTCAGTTTCTTTTGTATGGGACAGCTGAGAGATGCTAACTGGCTTGGTAGAGGTTGCATACAAAAACAAATGGCTTTACTAGTGCTTAAACATATAATAAAAGAAGATACAGTCCTGTTTGTAATGGTTGTGGATGGCTTCACACACTGTTGAATGGTTGCTTTCCTCCCATTGCACCAAACCAGATCATCATCTGGCAAACAGTCTCATCCCCAAAAGGCTCAATGGGGAATAATACCCAGAATAAGAGGAAAAAATATATGGTGTAATACCGTTAATGAAAACCACATGTAAAACATCAAAGACAGATAAAATAATCCATAAAAAAAGTATATATAAATCCTTAATCCTACGGACAGTTCTCAGAGTGCATAAAAGCATGGGGCCTCCCAAACTCTGCCCAGAGCTCCATCAATGCTGGATTGTCTATCCATGTCACCACAGCACCTATATGTTCTGACCCTCCACTGGTATTTCTCAAGGTAAGCCAGTAGTTTTAATATCATTACAAATCTTCAGTGTCCTTAAATCCCTCTCCTTTAATTAATTTATTGATCCCAGCAAAACTTATCTCTATAAACAGATTTACCTACTAGTCCCATAATTCTGTGCACTAGGACAACTTCCTGAACGCATCCCATTGTCATGGTGACATCCAACTGGATCAGGATTTTCTAAATCTTTATCCACAAAATAAAACTACAACCACCACAATGCAAGGCAAAAGACCATGGGGCATCTTAGTGCTATGGAGACTGCCAATCAAGCAACAGAATCTCCTATCATACTCATACGCATATACTTACAGTAGATATCTTGGCCATTCCCATCTTTCTCTGTTTCTAAGGCTGTGATGTTCTGGTCTTGCAAACTCTGAACATTGTAGTTGTCTGACAGCTTCTTTATTCCACATAGCTATGTTAGTTACTGTATGCTCCAATCTAGGATAGATTATATATATATATATATATATATATATATATATATATACACTGTGTATGTATATATATACACACATGTATACATATATAATGGAGTGTTATGAATCGGCACTCAGAAGAGTATGCACTATTTGACCTCTGTAATGCTTGCTTTGATAAAAGAGCCAATTTGGCTGTGAAACGTTGGCTGTACTTGTTGTAATGAATTTAAGCATGCAGTATGCTGACTATAAAATGTACTGATTTCGTCTGGGAGTGCTGATGTGATATATATATATATATATATATATATATATATATATATATATATAGTAGTAAAAAGAGGGGCACTCACCAGGCTTGTAAAAAATTAGTCCATTTTTAATGCAAGTAATGTATCATACTCAACATTTCGGTCACAGTTTCTGACCTTCTTCAGGAGAACCAACATCAAATAAAGTTCAACAGCAGGAGCATAAGATACAGGAATATATATATATATATATATATATATATATTACTAGAAATGATTGTTATTCATGTTAATAATACAATAGGAACAAAAACAAAAATGCAAAAAAGCTACATGATTTTAGCTTATTTACATCGAAAAACAATCTTTGAGGGTGGTTTTGGCAAAACCTCCCACAAAGATTTTGGTTTTGACAAAACAATCCTCAAATGTTCTGGTTCAGCTTCAGTTCTGGTATTGATTAAAAAAACAAAAAAAAATCATGTGTCCTTTATCCTGGAGATCTACACACACACACACACACTAATATGACCGGCGTTAGGCATCCTTTCCCGGGATAGACGGATGCCTCCCTACACACGGCAGCCAGGAAACAGCAGTAGTCATGAGTTTTCATGCAAGCTGGTCGGCACCAGTTTTTATTGTGTGACACCAATAATCAAACAAACAAAATAAACCCTAGCCCATCTGGGCTCTAACTAGACAGGTAACTCCCTCTCTACATGTGGCAGGGTCTACTGCCTTACCACAAACATAGTACCAGTGGCGTCACAAGGGGAGCGCGGGGGGTGCGGCCCGCACCCAGGTGTCACCCGCCGAGGGGTGACACCAAGGTGCAGGCTCCCCCTCAATGACAGGAGCCGGGTGCTGCACTTTAGTATTAAGTGCAGAACTTGGTTCCTGTCAGTGAGGGAGCCAGCACCGCACATGCCCGCGCCTCCTGCATCCCCCACCGGCACCACGCCATTCATTGATTTTGGTTACCACGGCCACGGGCCGGGCCCGGGCCACGGGACCACGCCCCTCGCTCAGTGTCATGCCCCTTCCTTGAAGACCAGGGCCGTGATGTCACGCCCCTCGCCTATTGTCATGCCCCTCCCAAAGGTCACGCCCCCTTTTGTCAGGTGCCGCACGCATAGCGTCTCTCCCCGCACCGGGTGTCACCGCGGGGAGAGACACCACTACATAGTACATACCAATGTCACAGTGTCTCAGAACAAAGTCTCAATGTCTGTTCTCCCCAGGGTGTGTGAGACACTGCATCAAAACTCTAAACAGCTCTTATGAGCCACTTCCAGGTGTAATCATTAATTATTCAGAAGAAGTGGAGCACTAATATAAAACAACAAGGATTGAACAGTGAATTACTGGCAGCTGACACAAGGGGATATCTGCCTAAGATTCCCCAAAACAACCAAAACAAAAAAACTCTTGTGTCTGCACCTGAAATCACTTAACCATAAAAACAAACCAGAAGTGTGACATGAATCATATATTTATTACAATAACAATAAACCTGTTAGAACTGCAGCTCCTCAGGACATGAAAATTGTATAACAGTAATGCAATGATGCTGTAAACCACTTCTACACATAAATGAAATGAATAAAATAAATCAAATAGCTAAAAAGACCCTTAACAAGCACCTGTATTATGCAATTAAGCTGATTTGAGCAACTACCATATTTTTTGCAGTTTGGAGAAGCATGAAGGGAGTCAGCATTAGGAGGATGTGCTGATCCTTGTAGTGCCATGTGGAGGTTTTTTGGGGTACCTCCAAGGTAAGTTAGCTCTCAGCTTATATATGTACTGTTACCATGCAGTACACCAATATGACCCAGAGTGGGTGCTATCATTATGTAGCAATAATTATTTTGGGGTCAGCGTTTGGGAGTGGGGCCCCCGGGGGGGGTTCTGACTGGACCTTTCTCATGGCATCACCACTTAATTCACATAGAATACTTTTATCACTTTCCTATTTGTTTGTATATTATTTATGTCATTTTAATTCTTTCTCATTTCATTGACACTTATTGATTTATTCTTACACATCTTTTCTTTACACTTCACTATCACCTTTTTCCCTTTTTCATGTGATGCCCTGGGGATGGCCCTTGGCTGGAATTTTTTTGGGGTGCCTTGCTTCTCAGATGTGAACCCCTTAATGTTAGGGACGCCAGTATAGAGGAGCCTTGACGATTGGCCTGGCGCTTATTCATATATTTGCAATTGTATGTAACTAATACCTCTGAATCGCTATTATCATGATCATATAGGATTTAAGTATTGTTTTTGCTGCAGTGTGCTTGGGGCAAATCTCTCTTTTTTTCTGTGTACAGTGTAAACCCCACCCTTTACAAGCACATGTATTATGCAATTAAGCTGATTTGAGCAACTACCATATTTTTTTGTAATCATTAATTAGCCTGGTCTTAGGCTGAAAAGCCCAACACCTGAAGCGGCCCTTTGGATGGAAACCCCCTTCTCTCTCACACCCACACCCCCAGGACCCATTATCCTGCTTTTACCAAAACCCGACACTCAAATCTGCTTGGTAAAACAGACTCTTCCTGGGGGTTTAAAATATATATGAAAGGAATCTTGGACACACAAACATGCCATCCTCAACTTCTCCAGTGCCTTTATCACAATATATATATATATATATATATATATATGTATCTCTCTCAAAAGGGGTGGGGATCATCAACATGTGCCAAAGTTGATTAGTATTGCCTCAGTATGCTGCATAGCTTGTTTATGATTCCCTTGTGAGCATTTATGAACTTTGTCCTCTTCATGCACTGTTTCAAGCATTAAAAGATTTTATGGTGATTGAATACGATGATGTGTGCTGGTCTGGTCCCTTGTTAGCGTGCTATTTGGGACCTTTTTATGATATATATATATATCCAGATAAATGAGGAGGCACTCCAAGTCTTGCGTGTAAATCGTGTATTAGGAACAGTCAACGTTTTGGGGTCAGTCACCCCTTCATCAGGACACATACTTGTGACAAACACAGTGCGCATTAAATAACATACACTAGCAAATCAAGACTCACCCGTCCACCCGTGGGTCACCGGCGTCCTGCAGCTGCCGCGCCTCTGGTCCCGGAAGTGACTTCCACCCGGAAGTGACGTCAGACTGGCCTGACCCGGGGGTAAAGGGGTTTCCATGGTGCCATAGTATCCATAACAACGGATACCAACATGAAACATCAAACAACAATGTGCTGCAAAACACAAATATACTTTTATAAAAAAAGTTATCAATACTAACACAAATATTTAACATCTAGATATAGAACTATTACAATATATTGCAACTTATATATATAAAGTGAACGCACCATGCAAATTACTACACATCATAAAATACTATTGGCACATATTCTGCTACTATTAAGACAGATGGAAACCATCTGAAACACATCAAAAATACAAAAAACAGAAAGACATTGTTTTGACTTGCATATATATATATATATATATATATATTCACAATTACATACCTCTCCCATATTGTTGGGGACTATGTGTGTGGAACTGCTATAGCTCTCAGAGAGCAAGCTGTATGAAAGAGAGACATGAGAGAAGACATGAATGTGCTAATAGATATCAACACTGTATAAAGAGTACTACTTCCAAAAACAGCAAATAAAGTATAAACATCTAGTGTAAAGAGGTAGTTGAATAAAGCCAGAGAAACCCGTGCTCACATGTAATGAGATCAAAGAGAAAGGCATAGGTAAATATTTTAAAGACAACATTTAATTGATAATGTCTCATTGAGCCCAAAAGGAAAGACAGTGTTCAGGGTGAAGATCCATCTAGCTTCCAACCACAGGAGTGCAATTGCTCTGTCACCTACCCTTAATGAAGGGGGTACACAATCTATCATTTTATACTTAAGAGTTGAAAGGCCATGGCGAAATTCTTTGAAATGGTGGGCAACTAGTTGATCTTGATCCTTGCCACCCAGGGCCTCCCTGAAGGCAGACTGATTAAGAGCCATCTGCTCCTTGAACTGATGCATTGCTTTGCCCATATATAATAGGCCGCATGGGGACCAGATAAAGTAAACCACAAATCTATACATGCAAGACAGAACGTGTTTGAGCTGTTACCTTTTCCCTGAATGCAAGTGCACAAACGTACTGCCCAACTCTAGATAACTGCAAAGATGTGCACTTATTACAATGGTAGCACCCTGGCTTGCAGCTCATAAAGTATCCAGGAGTGGCACTGTTTAATCTTGAAAAGTCCATTGTGAGTATGCAGTTTTTGATATTCTGAGGGTGTTTGTAGCAGGGCATAATGGATGTCCCTGTTAGTGCTAGAAGGTTGGGATCTTCTGCCACAATTTGCCAGAGATTTTTAGCAGATCTGTTAATGTGAGCAGTAAATAAGTTGAATTGGTTAACCCAGGTGATGTGTTTATTCATGCATTCATGGGTTTGTGGCATAGAATCTTATCTAGGAATACATTCAGCCTGATATCCACCAGCTTTGTGGTACTGTATCCTCTAGCAACAAATTGCTGAATCAGTATGTCCATCTCTTTCTCAGCCTCTACTGGGTTGTCCATAATCCTGTGGACTATTAGAAGTTGTTAAAAGGGTAAACTTGATTTAAGTGAGTGTGGTGGTAATTCTCCACTCTCAGGATAGTGTTTATATTTGTAGGTTTCTTAGAAATAGTAGTGTGGAGGGCTGGGTCATCTTTTGTAACTACAGTAATACATGCAGATAGTATATCTGTTCCAGATCAATATTCCAGGTGAACTTTGTTTGTTTATCCTGTTGGTTGATGGCCATCATAGAGTTCTCAAATTCATCCCTAGACTCTGTCCAGATAATGAACAAGTCTTCTATATACCTGGAACAAAAATATATGTATTTGGATATAGTGGGATCCAGGAAAAATAATTAATTTTCTGTTTCAAAGATGGTGCGACACAAGACCCCATTGAGCAGCCAAGGAGTTTTAAGTAGTAATGGTTGTTGAATAAGAAATATTTTTTTTTACAGTAAGGGATAATTCCAAAAGTCTGAAGAACAATGAGATGTCAGGTCCCAGGTATTTACTAGTGTTTGACAGAAACCTGTGGGTTGCTTGTAAACCTACAGTACATCATGGGGGATATTCGTATAAAAGCTCGACATACTGTATATGTATATATATATATATATATATATATATATATATACACACACAATTGTAAAGTCTGCACTCATATCCCCAACTCCACAACAAGCAATCAGGTAAACATTTTAATTCTTGCATACTTTTTTTAAATTGACACAAAGTATAGCACAAACGGATACTGTACTTTTTATACTTTCACTAAATAAATTGTAAGATGGCAGAAATGAATACCAATCATTACTCAGTTATGTATATAAACAAAATAAATTTAATCCAATAACATTACAATTTGCTTCACAATAAACATACGCCTCATAGAAATAAAGTATTACTATACATGTTGAAAATGTATCCAGTGTCTTATTTGTTAGTAAACTGTAGCATTACTTTGAAAAGATTTATATGTCTTTGGAAATCCCATGAAACAGTAGTGAACTCCTTAACTCCTGTCAATCTGCCATCAATGAAACGATTGAACGGATTTTGATCCACAGGAGATCTATAAGTACTGCTGTGTTGTAATACAAGTCAGTAGCAGATATATGCAAAGTTTTGGGAATATTCCAGATAATTACCAGACTTGTGAATATAGCCTATTTCTATTATTAGATAATTATATGGAAATTTTCCAGAACTTTGCATATATCTGCTATTGATTTGTATTACAACACAGTGGTATTTATAGATTCCCTATGGATCAAAATCCGTTCAATCGTTTAAATGAGGACAGAATCCGTTTGTTCTATACTGTGTGTCAGTTTTTGTATTTGAGCATTCACAAGCTCAATGTGGATTCTTTGCAGCTGTAACTATAAGTTGAGTCAACCAATTAGAAAGTGACACTGTATCACAAACTCAGTACCAAAGTGTATTGTAATTTTACCAAAGTGTTTTGGTAAAACACAGTACCAAAGTGTTTTGTAATTTTATTAGCAGACTGGAATTAAATGCAGGTCAACATTTTGGTCAACCATGAACTTTATCAAAACAAGCAACCTAGAAATACAGTGTAAACAGCAACAAATACAGATAGATACTGTAGATAGATAAATAGACGATAGATTGATATTTAATATCAATAATATAATTATAATCTATTTAATGTCATGCTGGTTAAATATATGGTGGGCTCCTTGTTTTCCAAGAGATTAGAAGCACTCATCAATTTTCTAAACAGCAACTGAGCTTGAAACCCCATAAGCAGCAGAACCAGGTAGTACAGATCTGCCTAGCTATTTTGTTGCTCATGGTGTGGCGTGCAGTTCTTTAAGTCGTGCCATGGAATTGTGGCGTACCGTGTTATTCTTCAATGAAGGATCCGCTACGGCATGTAATACAGCGCTTAACCGCTGGGTGGCGAGTGCTCCACTGTTGTAATTTGTACTGAATGCCATACTGTTAAACTTAATTTGGATGGATATCACATTCACAGCATTTGCATGTTTGCACAACCAATATTTTTAATGTCACGTACTGTACATACAGTAAGCTCTTATAATGGGATGCAAATCAGTACACATATATAGTATTGTACATAACTGAACAGTAGTGGAGTTGCCCGAGTTGTTATCATGGTATAACCGATACTGCAGATTAGTGAGATGCATGCACAGCTTTCACTGAGATGGGATGAATTTTGACAATTTTTTTTATATTTAAAAACAGCAGTGGGAGGAGTGCCCAAGGATGAGGCTGCTCTGTGCGGTTCTTAATATACTGTAGCTGGCATGTGGGCTAGTGGTTAGGTGATTGCTTTGTAAGAATTATGGTCCCATGTTCGATCCCTGGAAAATATTTTTTTTTTTTGGCAATGTCGGCTCTGGACACTATAGTGAAACTAATATAGTAGTGTTGTACTGTAATACTGTAGTGTTGTTGTTTAAAAGGCTGCTTAAAAGTAAGACATTACAAACTGATTGTGCATTTAAAAATTGCAAAACTTTCGTCAATGTCTGCGCTGTGGTGGCTGTCAGCTCTGAGGAGTTGCAATGGGATTTCTTGCGAATGCCCAGTGGAGGGGTTACAATGGGATCTGTGGTGCCAAGCCACACTGTACACCATGTAGCGTTATGCCATGGCATATGGAAGATCATCACTGCGCATGTGGAGTTGTCTGTATTACTACAGTACTGTACAGTATGCTGTTGAATTTTCACTCTTGTGCCACTCTGCGCTGTCCAAGACTTGTACACAATAGTCATTTCATGACTTCAGAAACTGCTACAGTATGGGCTCTGTTTGAGAGGGACGCCACTAAATTACAAACTAACTGTGCATTTAAAACATGAATTTTGCAACACTCTCTACACTGTCCCAGACTTGGACACAATAGTGATTTCTGTATTACAAACTATCTGTGCGTTTAAAGCACAAAATAGCATTACACTGCAAATTTGCGACAATGTATATGCTGTTCCAGCTTTGCACAATATAGCGACTTCTCTTGAGCAGTGACTGGAAGTGGGTTCTGTCTGAGAGACAGCTCTGTGTATTCCAAACTGATTGTGTGTTTAAAGTGCAAAATAGCGTTAAACCACAAACTTGTGACAATGTCAATGCTGTTCCAACCTTGGACACTATAGCGATTTCTCATGTCCAGTAAGTGGTAGTGGGATCTGTATGAGAGAGAGCTCTCTGTAATACACGGTTGGTGCAATGGTGGCTGTCAACCATCTCAAAAGGGTTAGAAATGGCATCTCTGATGGGCGCATGCCCAGTAGGAGGGTTGCGATGGGATTTCTGGCGCATGCCCAGTGGGTCGAGAGTCATACACAGTGCATCGGGTCCCTTCCCCCAAAGCAAGCAAGAGGCTCTCATTACAATAATAAAGGATGCTTTGTTAATCCATTTACTGTAAGCAGTCAGCTCTGCCCTTGTGTCCTGAAAAAGGCTATGAATAGTGACCATTGCCAAGGACACCATCCCCCATCTGCTAGGTCAACTAGTGTGCTGCTAAGAATGTGTCTGTACTGTATATTAAAAACTGACGGTGCGGTTGAATTTAGCACCACTCTCTACTCTGTCCCAGACTTGGACACAATAGTGATTTCATAACTTCAGAAACTGGTAGTGAATGGGCTCTGTACTGTATGAGAGAGAGGTCTCTGTATTACAAACTGACTGTGCGTTTAAAGTGCAAAATAGCATTACAACACAAACGTGCGACAATGTAGATGCTGTTTCAGCCTTACACACTATAGCGACTTCTCTTGAGCAGTGACTAAGAGTGGGCTCTGTCTGTGAGAGAGCTCTCTGTATTACAAACTGACTGTGAGTTTAAAGTGCAAAATAGCATTACACCGCAAACGTGCTACAATGTAGATGCTGTTTCAGCCTTGCACACTATAGTAACTTCTCTTGAGCAGTGACTAAGAGTGGGCTCTGTCTGTGAGCGAGCTCTCTGTATTACAAACTGCTTGTGCGTTTAAAGCACAAAATAGTGTTACACGGCAAACTTGCGACAATGTTGATGCTGTTCCAACCTTGAACAGTATAGTGATTTCTCATGTCCATTAATTGGTAGTGCGATCTGTATGAGAGAAAGCTCTCTGTATTACACAGCTGGTGGTATGGTGGCTGTCAACCATCTCCGATGGGTTAGAATTGGCATCTCTGGTGGGCGCATGCCCAGTAGGAGGGTTGCAATTGGATTTCTGGTGCATGCCCAGTGGGTTGATAGTCTTACAAAGTGCATTGGGTCCCTTCCCCCAAAGCAAGCAAGAGCCTCTCATTACAATAATAAAGGATGCTTTGTTAATCCATTTACTGTAAGCAGTCAGCTCTGCCCTTGTGTCCTGAAAAAGGCTATGAATAGTGACCATTGCCAAGGACACCATCCCCCATCTGCTAGGTCAACTAGTGTGCTGCTTTTAATGTGTCTGTACTGTATATTAAAAACTGACAATGCGGTTGAATTTTGCACCACTCTCTACACTGTCCCAGACTTGGACACAATAGTGATTTCATAACTTCAGAAACTGGTAGTGAATGGGCTCTGTACTGTATTAGAGAGAGGTCTCTGTATTACAAACTGACTGTGCGTTTAAAGTGCAAAATAGCATTACAACACAAACGTGCGACAATGTAGATGCTGTTTCAGCCTTACACACTATAGCGACTTCTCTTGAGCAGTGACTAAGAGTGGGCTCTGTCTGTGAGAGAGCTCTCTGTATTACAAACTGCTTGTGCATTTAAAGCGCAAAACAGCATTACACCGCCCCTTTTAGTCTGCCATGAGTGGCCATCTTGTCCTCACGGCCATTTTGTGTTTCCTCAGCAGTCATCTTAGTTTCATTTGCAATACTGCTGTGTGTAATGTCCTGTTTGTCTCCTTCATAGATGCATCTTTGCGTATTAAGGGACATACTGTATGTATCAAAGCTTGATGTGAGATAAAATTGGGAAATATATATCACCAATAAGTTCAAAATTATCATTTATTAAACACAGCCTGCAAAATGTAAGCTACAAACTGTTTATACTGTATCTCAATATTTTATCGCACATCAAGCTTTGATACATACAGTACTGTACTGTATGCCCCTTAGTTTCCATCGAGCAGGCCACATTTCAATTACAGTATCTGCTGGTGTAAATGTGAGGAAATTTAATGTGTAATACTTTTTAGCCGTTACTGTACAGTATGTTTAGCCCTGGTCATGACAGTACAGTATGCCTGATATACAGTAGTGTACCGTATATATATTCGGAACTGATATAGAGCACCAAATGTGCTATTTGTATAACATAAATTTAAACTTAGTGTGTACTATACCATTAGATGCATTAGTGTAAAAGTTACAGTAAATGTGCAAAGAAGTGCAATAATGCAATGATAGGTACAGTATAATACTGTACTGTGTGCATACAATTATACTGTATACAGGGCCTAATTCAGACCCGCTTGCAAGCACTAAGCACTCTCGCACCAAAGGGGGCATGCTGTCGATGGTGATTGACAGCATGCCCCCTTTTGTTGGCATGCCGGGGGCGTGACTACCCAGATGGAGGCATTCCCATGGGAACGCCTACCGTCTGGGGCCAGTCCCACTGACATCACTAGTGATGTCAGTGGGAGTGATTTTGGCTCTGATCACAGTCCTGATTCAGAGCAAGTGCTCTGTCAGAGCATCCGGCTCTGAATCAGGGCCACAGTACATACAGTAAATACAATGTAAGGTGCGGAATATTAAATAATATATCTTTTTTTTGTCTTTTATGTACTGCCCTACACAGTACAGTATGTGTGAGGGTCAGGTCTACTGTACTGTATAATCTGAATTAAATTATTTTTTTTATATTCATATATTATGGCATTTTTAGGCTGATATACTGTACACAGTACTGTAATATTCCACACCATAAATTGTATTTACTGTACATATGTAATTGTATGCACATATTAAACCTACAGTACTGTATCATTGCATTATTGCACCACTTTGCACATTTAACTTTTACACTAATGGTTCTAATGGTACTGTACACACTAAGGCCCTCATTCAGAGCCGTACGCTCTGAGCAGAGCGCACGCTCTGCATGAGGGCCGGGCTCCTTTTTCATGGAGCGTCCTCCTGGACGCTCGTATAGCTGTGGGTCACCACCCACAGGCTATACGAGCGTGCATTTTGATGGCCGCGATGGTCGTGACCATCGCGACCATCGAAATTGCGAGCCGGAGCCTGCGGTTGAGGTTTTCAACCGCAAGCTCCGGAGTGATTTTGGCTCTATCAGAGCCAAAATCACTCCCACTGACATCACTAGTGATGTCAGTGGGCCGGCTTCTGACAGGAGGCGTTCCCTTGGGAACGCCCCCATCAGGGAGGCACGCCCCCGGCACGCCCACCAAAGGGGGCGTGCTGTCAATCAACATTGACAGCACGCCCCCTTTGATCGGACACAACGAGCGAAGGAAAGTCCTTCGCTCGTCGTGTCTGGCGCATGCGCACGACGGAGCTCCCTCCGTCGTGCGCATGCTCAGTGCAGACCATCGACCCACTTGCGAGCGTACAGCCGCTCGCGAGTGGGTCTGAATCAGGCCCTAAGTTTTGATTTATGTTATAAAAATAGCACATTTGGTGCTCTACTATACAGTACTGTATATCAGTTCAGATATTCACACATTTTATTAATGACAAATCACCATTGTCATTTTATTACTGATGAGCTGACACCTACAGTACTGTACAGTACAATACAGTATATCATTAGGGAGTGTTTTTTAGACACCTCTATTATTTATCATATTTATTATCTTGTGTCTTTATACAACCTCACAATATTGGTTAAGCGTATTGTGATAATGGGCTTTAACAACACTTGGCGCTGTAATCTCCTATATTTATAACACACACAGTGTTAGGAGAAAGTGAAAAGAGATACTGTAAGGTACTTTGGCAACCAATCAGCTCCCAAATGTAATTTTTCAAATGCAACGTTGAAAAATTACAGTTGGGAACTGATTGGTTGGTACAGTACTGTACCTTACAGTATCTATTTTCACTGTCTCCTAAAACTGCTTAGTACTGTATATAGTACAGTACAGTACTGTATGTACTGTATTTGATTGAATCTATATTTACTGTTGAAAAACACACAACAACTTTTAAACTAAAACTGAAACTACAGTACTGGACTGTATCTTATAAAGAGTAAATTTTGCCCCATCAAACTGTACTGTCGTTAATGAGTAGTACAGAAAGTGAGATCTTGAAGAAAAATAGCCCTGCCCTTTATACACAGAAAATACTGTTGCAAAAACCCTGTCTTTATCCGGCATTTGAAGCACAGATTTTTTTGATGGTCCCACTTTGTACCCCTTTTGGCACAGACACACAAATTACTGGGCATACAGTACAGTAGCACTTTTAGCCAGTGATTTGCAGATGGACACAAGCATTTATGCTGTGTGAAAGGGTTAACATACTTTACAGTACGTCAAAATTACCAGGTCGACCCAGTTTAAATGTAAGGTCAAAGTGACCCTTTCACACAGTAAAAATCTGTTCATCAGAAAATTACTGCACCAAGTACAGTAAAGTGCTTTACTGTAAATGCTACAGTACTGTAATTTGCTTTTCTGTGTGATAGGGTTATTACTGGAGTTGAATAGAGTACAGTAGCAGCACATTCTTGAAAGTACAGTACAGTATGAGTACTGTAATTGTTTACAGTGTTGTAATTTGAAACATTTACTGTATACAGTACTGTACATGTATTTGCACTATTTTAACATTGTATTTAGTGTCTTTATACTTGTGTATTTCAGAGTGCACCAAATGTGAAATTGGTGAACAGCAAAGGTTTTTACAAGGGAAACTCATCTTGCCCACTTCCAATGACCAAAAGGCTGAGTGCACTAGTCCCACAACTGTCTACAAGCAAACCTTCCAAGAAGAAAGCAGGGAAGGAAAATGTACCTGTTCTTGTCAAGGCAAGGAAGAATGCAAAGCCCAAGAACAATGCTTTGCAACTGAACATAGGAGAAAATGGAACAGGGAAAGTGGAGCAACCAATGAATGTCCAGAACCAGGAGGAAACACCAGTGATTTATGGACCCAAAGAACTGGACACCTTGGAGCCTCTGGTTTGTACACTCATCAAAAACTGTAATTCCAAGAAGATAATGCATGCACATGTAGCTGTGCTAGGATGGAGAGAGACCTCGTGGGAAAAGTTGGTTATCTGGAGGCGAAAATTGACAACTTGAAAGAAGAGCTGAAGGAAGGGCTGAAGGACACCATTGCAGAAGCAATGAAAGAAGCAATCTGGCAAAGTAAAGAAGAATGGCAAGAGGCTGCTGCCCAGAGTACCAGGAAGAGACATGACCAGGCAATACAGTATGAAATGGTCACACCAGATGAATTTGAGCCTGAGGATAACGACGACGATTTCAACTTGGAGACTGACCCATCATTTTACTTGCTAGATATGGACACTACAGTGGCATCAGAGTACTTGGACATGACACCAGTGTCATCATGCAGCCTGCCTCAGTGGGAGAGTACACCAGTGGCATCATATTGCCTGCCTGAATAGTCAGTTGCAGAATCGAGGATCATCAATACAAGCATGCCTGTACTTTCACCAGGAACGCTTGTCATGTTGAGCACCCCAGCACCACTGACTGTATTTGGAACACCTTTACCGGATATACCACTGGCTGTAATCAACATTGACAAGGACAATGAAATTTACATAGCTGCCAATTGTGAGATGCATCGATATGCACAAACAATATTTCAAGAACACATGCCCTATGACCTCTATTGCAATTGGACCAAGCAGGTGAACATTGATGGCAGTCGGAAGAAAGGGCCAATCCCCAACAATTTAAGAGAAGATATCCTCTCTAGATGTCGGACAAGATTAAAAATTTGAAAAAAAGAACTTACCCAGATAAAGGACACATTGAAAGGGTGCTGCGCATGCCAAGGATACATGCATGGAGGACAGTCACACATACAAGTACAGATCTTCAATCAAGAAACACGACTTGAAGGGACTTGTCAGAAGACAGGAAGACCCAGCGCTGCTGCTGGCCAGGAAGTACCAGCGGCAGAAGAAAGAAGCGGAGGACAGGAGAGGACTACAGGGGTGGAAAGCAAAAGAGCTAAAGAAGTTCCCCCTCAAAGCCTCTTCCACCATAACATATAGCCCCTGTGTGAGGCCAACGGAACTTTAACTCCAACCTAGAACAAATGGTCTAAAGAGAGGAAGACCCAGGACGTGCCAGCAGCAGAAGAAAGAAGCAGAGGACAGGAGAGGACTACAGGGGTGGAAAGCAAAAGAGCTAAAGAAGTTCCCCCCAAAAGCCTCTTTCACCATAACAGATAGGCCCTCTGTGAGGCCAATGAAACATTAACCCCAAACTACAGTAGACCAACAGGTCTGAAGAGAGGAAGACCCGTGTGAAGAAAGAAGTGGAGGACAGGAGAGGACTACAGGGGTTCAAAGCAAAAGAGCTAAAGAAGTTCCCCCCTCAAAGCCTCTTCCACCATAACAGGTATGTCCTCTGTGAGGCCAACTGTACTGTACATTAATACTGTAGTTTGTTAGGCTGGTAAGATACAGTAGGGCTGATATTAATTTTACAGTAGATTAGTGTGACACACTATTAGAGCAGGAAAGGGCCATACATGGCATATTCTCTCTCCTACATGCACCTCTGTGTGGGAATAAGTGGGACGAAGAACAAGAGTATCTCCGGTGAGTACTATACCTGTGTGTCTGTATTTTACTGTCTGTTCATCTCTGACTATCCTCCTTTCTCCAGGACATACAGTGGACCTTGCACTCCGATGGAAGGTAGAGTATGCACCTGGTATAGGTGAAACTCTGGATCTGAGGCCAAAAGTGCCAGTGATGATTTTAACTTAAAAGCCTAATCTTTTTGCGTAGTCCTCAGTCCGGTAGGGCGTATCAGTCGGCATTGAGGAAGGTCTGTTCTCACGTCATCTCCTTCCTCCTAGGTACTGTACAGTAGTCATGTCCATGTCCAGCTTGGAACTCCAGAACATGCCAGTGGCAGAAGAAAGAAGTGGGGGACAGGAGAGGACTACGGGGGTGGAAGGCAAAAGAGCTAAAGAAGTTCCCCCCAAAAGCCTCTTTCACCATAACAGATAGTCCCTGTGTGAGGCCAATGGAACATTAACCCCAACCTATAGTAGACCAACAGGTCTGAAGAGAGGAAGACCTGTGTGAAGAAAGAAGTGGAGGACAGGAGAGGACTACAGGGGTTCAAAGCAAAAGAGCTAAAGAAGTTCCCCCCTCAAAGCCTCTTCCACCATAACAGGTATGTCCTCTGTGAGGCCAACTGTACTGTACATTAATACTGTAGATTGTTAGGCTGGTAAGATACAGTAGGGCTGATATTAATTTTACAGTAGATTAGTGTGACACACTATTAGAGCATGAAAGGGCCTTACATGGCATATTCTCTCTCCTACATGCACCTCTGTGTGGGATTGAGCGGGACGTAGAACAAGAGTATCTCCGGTGAGTACTAAACCTGTGTGTCTGTATTTTACTGTCTGTTCATCTCTGACTATCCTCCTTTCTCCAGGACATACAGTGGACCTTGCACTCCGATGCAAGGTAGAGTATGCACCTGGTATAGGTGAAACTCTGGATCTGAGGCCAAAAGTGCCAGTGATGATTTTAACTTAAAAGCCTAATCTTTTTGCGTAGTCCTCGGTCCGGTAGGGCGTATCAGTCGGCATTGAGGAAGGTCTGTTCTCACGTCATCTCCTTCCTCCTAGGTACTGTACAGTAGTCATATCCATGTCCAGCTTGGAACTCCAGAACATGCCAGTGGCAGAAGAAAGAAGTGGGGGACAGGAGAGGACTACGGGGTGGAAGGCAAAAGAGCTAAAGAAGTTCCCCCCAAAAGCCTCTTTCACCATAACAGATAGTCCCTGTGTGAGGCCAATGGAACATTAACCCCAACCTATAGTAGACCAACAGGTCTGAAGAGAGGAAGACCTGTGTGAAGAAAGAAGTGGAGGACAGGAGAGGACTACAGGGGTTCAAAGCAAAAGAGCTAAAGAAGTTCCCCCCTCAAAGCCTCTTCCACCATAACAGGTATGTCCTCTGTGAGGCCAACTGTACTGTACATTAATACTGTAGTTTGTTAGGCTGGTAAGATACAGTAGGGCTGATATTAATTTTACAGTAGATTAGTGTGACACACTATTAGAGCATGAAAGGGCCTTACATGGCATATTCTCTCTCCTACATGCACCTCTGTGTGGGATTGAGCGGGACGTAGAACAAGAGTATCTCCGGTGAGTACTATACCTGTGTGTCTGTATTTTACTGTCTGTTCATCTCTGACTATCCTCCTTTCTCCAGGACATACAGTGGACCTTGCACTCCGATGCAAGGTAGAGTATGCACCTGGTATAGGTGAAACTCTGGATCTGAGGCCAAAAGTGCCAGTGATGATTTTAACTTAAAAGCCTAATCTTTTTGCGTAGTCCTCGGTCCGGTAGGGCGTATCAGTCGGCATTGAGGAAGGTCTGTTCTCACGTCATCTCCTTCCTCCTAGGTACTGTACAGTAGTCATGTCCATGTCCAGCTTGGAACTCCAGAACGTGCCAGTGGCAGAAGAAAGAAGTGGGGGACAGGAGACGACTATGGGGGTGGAAGGCAAAAGAGCTAAAGAAGTTCCCCCCAAAAGCCTCTTTCACCATAACAGATAGGCCCTGTGTGAGGCCAATTGTACTGTACCATACATTAATACTGTAGTTTGTTAGGCTGGTGAGTTACAGAAGGACTGATATGAATGTTAAAGTAGATTAGTGTGACACACTATTAGAGCAGGAAAGGTCCTTGCATGGCATATTCTCTCTCCTACAAGGACCTCTGTGGGGGATTGAGTGGGACGAAGAACCAGAGTATCTCTGGTGAGTACTGTACCTGTGTGTCTATCTTTTACTGTCTGTTCATCTCTGCCTATCCTTCTTTTTTCAGGGCATACAGTGGACCTTGCACTCCGATGCAAGGTTGAGTCTGCACCTGGTATAGGTGAAACTCTGGATATGAGGCCAAAAGTGCCAGTGATGATTTTAACTTAAAAGCCTAATCTTTTTGCGTAGTCCTCGGTCCAGTAGGGCGTATCAGTCGGCATTGAGGAAGGTCTGTTCTCACGTCATCTCCTTCCTCCTAGGTACTGTACAGTAGTCATATCCATGTCCAGCTTGGAACTCCAGAACATGCCAGTGGCAGAAGAAAGAAGTGGGGGACAGGAGAGGACTACGGGGTGGAAGGCAAAAGAGCTAAAGAAGTTCCCCCCAAAAGCCTCTTTCACCATAACAGATAGTCCCTGTGTGAGGCCAATGGAACATTAACCCCAACCTATAGTAGACCAACAGGTCTGAAGAGAGGAAGACCTGTGTGAAGAAAGAAGTGGAGGACAGGAGAGGACTACAGGGGTTCAAAGCAAAAGAGCTAAAGAAGTTCCCCCCTCAAAGCCTCTTCCACCATAACAGGTATGTCCTCTGTGAGGCCAACTGTACTGTACATTAATACTGTAGTTTGTTAGGCTGGTAAGATACAGTAGGGCTGATATTAATTTTACAGTAGATTAGTGTGACACACTATTAGAGCAGGAAAGGGCCATACATGGCATATTCTCTCTCCTACATGCACCTCTGTGTGGGAATAAGTGGGACGAAGAACAAGAGTATCTCCGGTGAGTACTATACCTGTGTGTCTGTATTTTACTGTCTGTTCATCTCTGACTATCCTCCTTTCTCCAGGACATACAGTGGACCTTGCACTCCGATGGAAGGTAGAGTATGCACCTGGTATAGGTGAAACTCTGGATCTGAGGCCAAAAGTGCCAGTGATGATTTTAACTTAAAAGCCTAATCTTTTTGCGTAGTCCTCAGTCCGGTAGGGCGTATCAGTCGGCATTGAGGAAGGTCTGTTCTCACGTCATCTCCTTCCTCCTAGGTACTGTACAGTAGTCATGTCCATGTCCAGCTTGGAACTCCAGAACATGCCAGTGGCAGAAGAAAGAAGTGGGGGACAGGAGAGGACTACGGGGGTGGAAGGCAAAAGAGCTAAAGAAGTTCCCCCCAAAAGCCTCTTTCACCATAACAGATAGTCCCTGTGTGAGGCCAATGGAACATTAACCCCAACCTATAGTAGACCAACAGGTCTGAAGAGAGGAAGACCTGTGTGAAGAAAGAAGTGGAGGACAGGAGAGGACTACAGGGGTTCAAAGCAAAAGAGCTAAAGAAGTTCCCCCCTCAAAGCCTCTTCCACCATAACAGGTATGTCCTCTGTGAGGCCAACTGTACTGTACATTAATACTGTAGATTGTTAGGCTGGTAAGATACAGTAGGGCTGATATTAATTTTACAGTAGATTAGTGTGACACACTATTAGAGCATGAAAGGGCCTTACATGGCATATTCTCTCTCCTACATGCACCTCTGTGTGGGATTGAGCGGGACGTAGAACAAGAGTATCTCCGGTGAGTACTAAACCTGTGTGTCTGTATTTTACTGTCTGTTCATCTCTGACTATCCTCCTTTCTCCAGGACATACAGTGGACCTTGCACTCCGATGCAAGGTAGAGTATGCACCTGGTATAGGTGAAACTCTGGATCTGAGGCCAAAAGTGCCAGTGATGATTTTAACTTAAAAGCCTAATCTTTTTGCGTAGTCCTCGGTCCGGTAGGGCGTATCAGTCGGCATTGAGGAAGGTCTGTTCTCACGTCATCTCCTTCCTCCTAGGTACTGTACAGTAGTCATATCCATGTCCAGCTTGGAACTCCAGAACATGCCAGTGGCAGAAGAAAGAAGTGGGGGACAGGAGAGGACTACGGGGTGGAAGGCAAAAGAGCTAAAGAAGTTCCCCCCAAAAGCCTCTTTCACCATAACAGATAGTCCCTGTGTGAGGCCAATGGAACATTAACCCCAACCTATAGTAGACCAACAGGTCTGAAGAGAGGAAGACCTGTGTGAAGAAAGAAGTGGAGGACAGGAGAGGACTACAGGGGTTCAAAGCAAAAGAGCTAAAGAAGTTCCCCCCTCAAAGCCTCTTCCACCATAACAGGTATGTCCTCTGTGAGGCCAACTGTACTGTACATTAATACTGTAGTTTGTTAGGCTGGTAAGATACAGTAGGGCTGATATTAATTTTACAGTAGATTAGTGTGACACACTAATAGAGCATGAAAGGGCCTTACATGGCATATTCTCTCTCCTACATGCACCTCTGTGTGGGATTGAGCGGGACGTAGAACAAGAGTATCTCCGGTGAGTACTATACCTGTGTGTCTGTATTTTACTGTCTGTTCATCTCTGACTATCCTCCTTTCTCCAGGACATACAGTGGACCTTGCACTCCGATGCAAGGTAGAGTATGCACCTGGTATAGGTGAAACTCTGGATCTGAGGCCAAAAGTGCCAGTGATGATTTTAACTTAAAAGCCTAATCTTTTTGCGTAGTCCTCGGTCCGGTAGGGCGTATCAGTCGGCATTGAGGAAGGTCTGTTCTCACGTCATCTCCTTCCTCCTAGGTACTGTACAGTAGTCATGTCCATGTCCAGCTTGGAACTCCAGAACGTGCCAGTGGCAGAAGAAAGAAGTGGGGGACAGGAGACGACTATGGGGGTGGAAGGCAAAAGAGCTAAAGAAGTTCCCCCCAAAAGCCTCTTTCACCATAACAGATAGGCCCTGTGTGAGGCCAATTGTACTGTACCATACATTAATACTGTAGTTTGTTAGGCTGGTGAGTTACAGAAGGACTGATATGAATGTTAAAGTAGATTAGTGTGACACACTATTAGAGCAGGAAAGGTCCTTGCATGGCATATTCTCTCTCCTACAAGGACCTCTGTGGGGGATTGAGTGGGACGAAGAACCAGAGTATCTCTGGTGAGTACTGTACCTGTGTGTCTATCTTTTACTGTCTGTTCATCTCTGCCTATCCTTCTTTTTTCAGGGCATACAGTGGACCTTGCACTCCGATGCAAGGTTGAGTCTGCACCTGGTATAGGTGAAACTCTGGATATGAGGCCAAAAGTGCCAGTGATGATTTTAACTTAAAAGCCTAATCTTTCTGCGTAGTCCTCGGTCCGGTAGGGCGTATCAGTCGGCATTGAGGAAGGTCTGTTCTCACGTCATCTCCTTCCTCCTAGGTACTGTACAGTAGTCATATCCATGTCCAGCTTGGAACTCCAGAACATGCCAGTGGCAGAAGAAAGAAGTGGGGGACAGGAGAGGACTACGGGGTGGAAGGCAAAAGAGCTAAAGAAGTTCCCCCCAAAAGCCTCTTTCACCATAACAGATAGTCCCTGTGTGAGGCCAATGGAACATTAACCCCAACCTATAGTAGACCAACAGGTCTGAAGAGAGGAAGACCTGTGTGAAGAAAGAAGTGGAGGACAGGAGAGGACTACAGGGGTTCAAAGCAAAAGAGCTAAAGAAGTTCCCCCCTCAAAGCCTCTTCCACCATAACAGGTATGTCCTCTGTGAGGCCAACTGTACTGTACATTAATACTGTAGTTTGTTAGGCTGGTAAGATACAGTAGGGCTGATATTAATTTTACAGTAGATTAGTGTGACACACTATTAGAGCATGAAAGGGCCTTACATGGCATATTCTCTCTCCTACATGCACCTCTGTGTGGGATTGAGCGGGACGTAGAACAAGAGTATCTCCGGTGAGTACTATACCTGTGTGTCTGTATTTTACTGTCTGTTCATCTCTGACTATCCTCCTTTCTCCAGGACATACAGTGGACCTTGCACTCCGATGCAAGGTAGAGTATGCACCTGGTATAGGTGAAACTCTGGATCTGAGGCCAAAAGTGCCAGTGATGATTTTAACTTAAAAGCCTAATCTTTTTGCGTAGTCCTCGGTCCGGTAGGGCGTATCAGTCGGCATTGAGGAAGGTCTGTTCTCACGTCATCTCCTTCCTCCTAGGTACTGTACAGTAGTCATGTCCATGTCCAGCTTGGAACTCCAGAACGTGCCAGTGGCAGAAGAAAGAAGTGGGGGACAGGAGACGACTACGGGGGTGGAAGGCAAAAGAGCTAAAGAAGTTCCCCCCAAAAGCCTCTTTCACCATAACAGATAGGCCCTGTGTGAGGCCAATTGTACTGTACCATACATTAATACTGTAGTTTGTTAGGCTGGTGAGTTACAGAAGGACTGATATGAATGTTAAAGTAGATTAGTGTGACACACTATTAGAGCAGGAAAGGTCCTTGCATGGCATATTCTCTCTCCTACAAGGACCTCTGTGGGGGATTGAGTGGGACGAAGAACCAGAGTATCTCTGGTGAGTACTGTACCTGTGTGTCTATCTTTTACTGTCTGTTCATCTCTGCCTATCCTTCTTTCTTCAGGGCATACAGTGGACCTTGCACTCCGATGCAAGGTTGAGTCTGCACCTGGTATAGGTGAAACTCTGGATATGAGGCCAAAAGTGCCAGTGATGATTTTAACTTAAAAGCCTAAACTTTTTGTGTAGTCCTCGGTCCAGTAGGGCATATCGGTCGGCATTGAGGAAGGACTGAGCAATGTTAGCAGATGACTGATGAGTCTGCACTGAATGACTGCTTGTCAAGTGCAGGCTCATCACAGACTGACAAATGACTGCATGATTGCAATGTCGTAATCGGGCACTTTTCAGCACATCTAGTGGATGGGCAGCATACAGTAACCGTAAGAAATCTGCAGTAATGTATATAAAATGCAGTAATGTAGTAATGTAGATTCATACTGTATACTGTTAAACTACTGTATAGTACTGTGTAACAGAATATATTTTTAATTTACTGTACACTACTGTGTTTGACCGTAAAGTATAATTTTTGTTTACTTTTTCTAGTTTGCATCATGCAGTGACCATTGGCAAATCAATGTTGTTTTCATCTTATCTAAAAGCATGTACAGTATTAAAAAGGTGTGATTAACTGCATACAGTATAGTATATTACAGTACAGTACTGTACAGTATGTTAGGTTAAATAAAATTTGTCATTAATTTAAAAAAATTGGTGTTTGTACTGTATGTAATTCAGTCTTTAAGTGTGTCTGAGACCGAACACATGCATCTGTCATTAAAAAGGTACAAAAAGTCAATAACACACAGATGCAGAGGCGTATCTTCCTATTGGCCAGGATTTCCCTCACCAGGGGCACGCCGGCCGATGGGGGTTGCCGTCCACAGTCATATACTGTACAGTATTCCTGTTGCCCGTCCCAGTGATTTCACGGCTGCCCGGCACTTGCAGTAGTATACAGTACAGTAGACATACAGTACTGTACTGTACACACTGAGGGCCGTATTCAATTAAGGGGTCTATTTACTTTTTTTAGCCGATCTCGTCTTTTCACTCCAAGAGGTCTATTTACTGTACTAAGCAGTGTTAGGAGACAGAGGGCCTGATTCAAAGCCGGATGCTCTGACAAGAGCGCTCGCTCTGAATCAGGGCCGTCCTACCTATTATTGGAGCGGCCTACTGGCCACTCACATAGCTGTGGGTGAACACCCACAGCTTATGCGAGCAGCCAAGAAGATGGTCACGATGGTCAAGACCATCGTGACCATCGGGTTTGCGACTAGACCCTGCGGTAGGGTCTCGCTGCCGCAAGCCCAGGAGTGCTTTCGGCTCTATCAGAGCCAAAAGCACTCCCACTGACATCACTAGTGATGTCAGTGGGGCCGGCCCCAGATGGTAGGCGTTCCCATGGGAACGCCTCCATCTGGGTAGTCACGCCCCCGGCATGCCCACAAAAGGGGGCATGCTGTCAATCACCATCGACAGCACGCCCCCTTTGGTGCGAGAGTGCTTAGTGCTTGCAAGTGGGTCTGAATTAGGCCCTGTATACAGTATAATTGTATGAACACAGTACAGTATTATACTGTACCTATCATTGCATTATTGCACTTCTTTGCACATTTACTGTAACTTTTACACTAATGCTTCTAATGGTATAGTACACACTAAGTTTAAATTTATGTTATACAAATAGCACATTTGGTGCTCTATATCAGTTCCGAATATATATACGGTACACTACTGTATATCAGGCATACTGTACTGTCATGACCAGGGCTAAACATACTGTACAGTAACGGCTAAAAAGTATTACACATTAAATTTCCTCACATTTACACCAGCAGATACTGTAATATGAAATGTGGCCTGCTCGATGGAAACTAAGGGGCATACAGTACAGTACTGTATGTATCAAAGCTTGATGTGCGATAAAATATTGAGATACAGTATAAACTGTTTGTAGCTTACATTTTGCAGGCTGTGTTTAATAAATAATAATTTTGAACTTATTGGTGATATATATTTCCCAATTTTATCTCACATCAAGCTTTGATACATACAGTATGTCCCTTAATACACAAAGATGCATCTATGAAGGAGACAAACAGGACATTACACACAGCGGTATTGCAAATGACACTAAGATGACTGCTGAGGAAACACAAAATGGCCGTGAGGACAAGATGGCCACTCATGGCAGACTAAAAGGGGCGGTGTAATGCTGTTTTGCGCTTTAAATGCACAAGCAGTTTGTAATACAGAGAGCTCTCTCACAGACAGAGCCCACTCTTAGTCACTGCTCAAGAGAAGTCGCTATAGTGTGTAAGGCTGAAACAGCATCTACATTGTCGCACGTTTGTGTTGTAATGCTATTTTGCACTTTAAACGCACAGTCAGTTTGTAATACAGAGACCTCTCTCTCATACTGTACAGAGCCCATTCACTACCTGTTTCTGGGCAGCAACACCCCCAGCACGCCTACCAAAGGGGGCGTGCTGTCACTCACCATCGACAGCATTCCCCCTTTGGTGCAAGACCCATAGCGACGGCTTGGCCGTCGCTATTTGGGTCTCACGCATGCGCACAATGGAGCTCCATCCATCATGCGCATGCGCACTAGGGCACCATTGACCCGCTTGTGAGCACTCACGAGCGGGTCTGAATCAGGCCCAGAGTGAAAAGTGATAAGGTGCCAGCCAATCTGATCCCAACTGTAATTTTTCAAACACAGCCTGTGAGATGACAGTTGGGAGTAGATTGGTTGGCACCTTTTCACTTTCTTAATTCTTTTAACTCTGTCTCCTAACACTGCTTAGTACAGTAAATAGACCCCTTGGAGCGAAAAGATGAGATCGGTTAAAAAAAGTTTTGCCGATTACGTAATTTCGCCAGGCAGAAAATTATTGCTGTATTCAATTTGAAAGACTTTCAGCCTAGGCAGGAAGTCAATGCAATGTACAGTAAGACAGTATGCGAAAAAGTTTTGCCTAGTGTATGAATAGCAGGCGGAAAAAAGTGGTGAATTGGGGTGCAACGTTGCGGGAAGCCTTCAACGTACAGCCTTCAGACAGTCCCCTAAAGGTTCTGTAAACTGTGTAAAATTAAAAAAAAAAACACTGACAGTAAGAACACCCCAAAAATTCACTTTCATTTTGGGGGTAGAAGAAAAAAAATTTGGGGGACAAAGTTAAACATGTAGGGGTAAATTTACTAAGATGGGAGTTCTATTTAAGAAGTTACTGTACTGTATGTTGCCCATAGCAACCAATCAGATTCTACTTCTCATTTATCTACTGTAGCATCTTCCAGAAAATAATTCCTGGAATCTGATTGGTTGCTATGGGCAACATCACTTCTTAATAGAACTCCCATCTTAGTAAATTTACCCCCTAATATATACAATGTACTGAGTTTAGTAAGGGTTGGATAACAATACTGAACAAAAGTAGCAATGAATTAAAAAAAAAAAATATTAAGATCTAGAACAGGTGGGATAGGCAGGTAGAGAGACAGAACACGTAACTGCTCGTCCACAAGCCTGTCACAGCAAGACATCCCACTTTAGCTGCATTTGACTCGCGACCCACTGGGCATGCACAGTCCTGTGATCTTCCATATGCCATGGCATAACGCTACATGGGTATGGATCTGGGCATGCGCCATAGATACGATGATGTACAGTATTGTAGGACACACTCAAGCCAGGTGCAACCTTGGTATTGCAGGCGGCTGTAGTGTAATGGTAAATAATCAAACCAATACATTACAGGCACTTGTACAACCCTTTTGTGGGTTCGAAATTTGGAAGGTTACACTTTTTATTTTTTATTATTATTACACAGTCAAGGTTACACTTTTTTGTCATAAAGTACTGTGGCATAGAAATGCCAGAATTTGTGGATAATGTATTAGTGAAGATTTAAAACAAAAAAAAAATATACAGTATATATTTTAAAGGTCTCGAATCAGTGGGGCAAGAAAATGTTAGATGCAGTAGGGCTAGGCATTAGCCCCCTAGCCTACTGCCTCTACTGTAGTTCCTAGAGTCATGGAATCACTACAATGTCTAAGTCCGGGACAGTGCCGACAGTATTGTACTTACAATAATACAGACAATTGGGCATGCACAGTGCTATGAGACTCAATACGCCACAGTGTAGCATGCAACTAGCAATGTGCTATATGGCGAATGGAGCAACAAACTACAGTACTGTAGCTGGGCACATCTACAGTACATACAGTATAATGTATTGAGTTTTGTAAGGGTTGATAACAATACTGAACTACAGTACTATAGTGAACATTTAAAAAAAAAAAAAAATAAGTAAATTATCAAGGTCATGAACAGAAGGAGAGAAGTGTAAGCAAGGTGGATCACCTAACCCCTTGCCCACAAGTCGCTCCTAGTAAGAGTAGCATCTGTCCTGTACAGTACTTTATGTGACATCTACAGTACGATAAAGTAATCAGGCGGCTGTAGTGTAGAAGTAAGAAATCGAACTTCTACATTGCAGATGTCTGTACAACCCGGGTTCGAAACCTAGAAGGTTACCATTATTATTATTATTATTATTATTATTATTATTATTACACAGTCAAGGTTACACTTCTTATTTTTTATTATTATTATTCCACAGTCAGTGTGTAAAACAGAGATCCCACTTTCACTGTGTGTGAATCATGACCCGCTACTGTATGATCTTCCATACTCTACGCCATGGCATAGTGCTACAAGGATATGGCTATGGCATGGCGCCACTGGCAATGCAAAGCAACCCCTCCGCTGGGCATGCACCAGAGTTTCCATTTGTACCATAACCCCTCGGAGCTGGCTAACAGCCACCACAGTGCCAACTGTGCTGACATTGATGCAATTTTGCGGTTTAAACGCACAGTCAGTTTGTAATGCAGAGACCTCTCTCTCAAACAGAGCCAACTACCAGTTACTGAACTCATAAAACACTAACGTGTCCAAGTCTGGGACAGCATCGCCATTGACGCAAGTTTGCGCTCTAATGCAGTCAGTTTGTAATACAGAGACTTCCCTCCCAAACAGAGCCCACTACTGTAGCACTTTCTGAAGTCATGAAATGACTATTGTGTACAAGTACTGTAAGTCTGGGACAGCGAAGAATGGCACAAGTGTGAAAATTCAACAGCATACTGTACTGTAGGAATGCAGACAACTGGGCATGCACAGTGATGATCTTCCATACGCCATGGCATAGTGCTACTTGGTTTATGGCTTGGCTACGATGGGCATGCGGCACACATTCCATTGTCATTGTAACCCCTCCAGTGGGCATGCGCCAAACCATGCTGACATTGACGCAATTTTGCGGTTTAAACGCACAGTCAGTTTGTAATGCAGAGCTCAAACTGAGCCCACTACCAGTTGCTGGTCATAAAAAATCACTATAGTGTCCAAGTCTGGGACAGCAGCAGCATTGATGCAAGTTTGCGTTCTAAGGTACAGTATGTAATAAAAAATCCAACTTTCGCTGTTTGACTCCCGAAGCACTGGGCATGCACTCCACATGTACTGTATTAAATACTGAATAATTTAAGTGAAGATTTTAAAAATAATAATAAATATATATATATATATATATGTATATATATATTTTCAAGGTCTCAAATTCACGGGACATGAAGAAGGGAGAAGTGGTGAGACTAGGCATTACACCGCTAGGCTACACACTTCACCCATTACTACAGTTCTGTAGTTTGTAAAGAAATGAATCCACTACAATGTCTATGTCTGGGACAGTGCCGACAGTATTTACATTGGTGCAAGTGTGATTTCAACTGCACAGTCAGTGTGTAATACAGAGCTTAATGATTTCAAACCTTATTAGACATTTTTCTACAGCTTTATTATACATTCCTGATTCCATGTGGAAAATGCTGTAATACTGTATAGTGTACCGAATCACCGCTTCTGTCAGACAATCATTGGGTGGTGATACAGAACATACATTGGAAATCAGACGCAGGCGCTATGTAGTTTACGAAAAGTGACACCTGGTGGGCAAAAAGTTGTATTACACATAATGACTTTTATCCAGCATTACTCTACATTACTAAACTTTCTGTGTGGCACAACTCATGGCGTGGTGTGTGGCGCGCCATTCGTGGCATGAGAGATAAGCCTATGGTGCAACAAAATAGCTGGGCACTTCTGTATATGCACCTAGTACAGTCAAGAGATAGTGGCAAATGGTGAAGGGACATCCTAGTGGAGGTATGGCAACAGAAAGTTGCCATGCCTTCTCCAGTGGTATGCCAGTATCTACTCCCATCAAGATGAGGAGGTGTTAGGGTTGTCTAGTCAGCAGGGGTGCCAAGAGGGGGGGGAGTGGGTACAAATTAACTGGGCCCAGGCTTCCTGAGGGGCTAGGCGGGGGCCCGGGTCTGATGCCACCCCCCTCCCTCACAGCAGCCCAGCACACAGGGTGTGCTGAGCTGCAGTTGGAGACTGCTCATGGCTGCTGAGCAGCAGCCATCAGAGTGCCCCCCTCTCCGATGCGCAGCGCTGCTTTGCGGCGCTTAAAATAGTTTTTAAGGGGGTGTGGCCATGCCTCCCACAATTAGGTCACACCCCCTGTTAACCGGGCGTCTCTTGGCAGGCCTGCTACTCAGAGCTTTAAAATACCTTTCTCTATTGCTGCCTCCCTCTTGATGACAATTTGGAGTGGGAAATTGAAGTATTGGTTAGTTATTTTTTTAGTTTTTACTGTTATTGTATTAATTTATTTATTATTAACTTTTTTTGGTATTGTTTCTTATATAAACATGATTGGGTGGCTTCAAAGAATGAAAAGTGTTTGTGTTTCCCATAGCAACTAATCAGATTCTAGCTATAATTTTTTTGCATCCTAAAAAGGATAAACAGAATCTGATTGGTTGCTATGTTAATCATTAACACTTTTAATTTTTAGAAGTTTCAGTAAATCTACCCCTATGTATGTATGTACTGTGGGCCTGACTCAGAAATGGATGCTGCTAGCATCACTGCTATTTCTTTGGATGCAGCAGTGATGCTAATGTATGCTAATGCAGCAGGAGACATCTGATGACAAAAGATGCCTCCTGCCAGCTTTGCAGATCCAAGTGTTGCAACTTAAGTTGCAGCATTGGATCACTATCGCAACCGCCGCAGTTATCGCCCATCTGATTAAGCTTAGTGGGCAACGGAACTGCTCATTTGGGGACCAGGAAGTCTGGGTCGGAAAGACACAGAACCTGGTCCTGACACTCATAGAAAATGGGGATCTATTTTGCAAAGTGTCCCCCAAGTGCTCCCTCCCCACCACCAAATGGCCGCAGCATGTCAATACTCCATGAGCGATCTTGCAGCATCCGTTCTGCACATGCGCTTTCCCCCCACCATCAGAGATGTATGCAAATCATTGGGTTTGAATACTGTACATCTCTGAATCAGGCCCTGTGTTTGAAAAGTGACTCTGCTGGTCATGCATATTGTGGGAGCTATAAACACACAAACCCACATTAGTGAATTAAAACTGATGCTGTTTTTGTCCTTATGATTTCATTTATTGCACAGAATCAATTATTTATGGCATCATGTAACTTAATGACATGTAAAATACAGTTTCTTTTTACTTTTGATATATGTTTACATGCAGTAATTTCTTAGTATTAGACACTTCCCAAATTAAGATTTCTGCAGTTAAATGAATGAATATTTTGCATATACATGTTGTGAAATTGAACATTACGTGTGCCTCGGCCAGTTAGTGGCACTGATCTTATTGTCATTGCAGTAATTGTTGTCTGAGTTGGTACAAAAAATACACATTCAAAGTTTCAAACAATAAATCAAGTGCAAATAAATATTCATTTAATAGCTATATCATTTTCCTATTTAATGAATAATAAATAATACTTAAGATGTATAATGCAATATAAAGTTCATGTCCTTAATATAAAACCATACAGATATTTATTATCATCTAAAATTAATACATTTACATTTTCCCAGTGAATTATACTATTAGATAGAAAAAAAGATCTTACTATCTTGCTTGGAATTATTCATATGCTCTGACATCAGCTTGGCATTTTGTAATAATGGCATGTCCAGATAGAATTGATGATACCTCCTCCTCTATAACTGAATATGAATTCATGGGTTTTAGCATCCCCAGTAAATAGGACACTTGAGTCCCATATTTGAATTCACCAACATTCTATGACGGTTTTAGATAAAATGGTCTTCAAAAAGTGATTGCCATTAGATACAGAAAAGAACTCCATTTCTTTAACACATAACTACTGTGCCATTTTAGTGTAATTCTGTTCAAATTTCAAACATTCCTAGTTAACATAATCAAGTGGCATGAAATGTCCTTTAAAATGGCAAGTATACAGCATCATCTCAATTGATACTTAGCAATGGTTCTTTTTCAAAATGCACAATAGATTTCAGCAAGGAGTTTTTAAGCACTGTACTTTGAGTTCACATGATCAATCAGTACAAATCAAGGGACTAGCCCTAAAAATGCAAATTACATACACAGTGGTTGTGTTCAGTTGTGGTGTATGAGTCCTAGTTTCATCTTATAAATAGCTATTATATCCAGAATATTTTATTTAAAAATACACACATACACAGTGATGACTTTAGAGGAGGCAGTACTGAATAGCATGTAAAACAGCATGAAAAATATAATTGAATGTAGTTTGATAGTGTTACAATCATAGGAGAAGTAGTTGTATATATATGTATATATATATATATATATATATATATATACACATATATATATATATACACACACACACACAGAGTATATACACACAGTATATACACACATGTATATATATATATATATATATATATATATACACGGACACACAGAGTATATACACACAGTATATACACACATGTATATATATATATATATATATATATATATACACACACACACACACACACACACAGTGTGTGTGTATATATATATATATATATATGCTACAATACAGCGGCACTCCTGGTACAAACGGCAATAGACAGGCAGCGTGTAGAGTCATATATATATACTAGGCATTAGCAGGTTCGGAGTTTAGAAATCCGAGCCCCCCGATTCGGCTGATTTTCCCACCAGACTCGGTTCCCGGAACGAGGCAAAACGTCATCCTCGCGCTGTTGGATTCTTGTGGGTTTTGGATTCCAATAAAAGGTCCCCATGCCAGTGCCATTTTTCATTCCGGCTGTGGACAGTGAAGAAAGAGGGTGGGGGTTGCTGTGCTGATGCTGCTGTTGTCCATAGAGGCTGTGTCCAAAGTTCATAGGCGCTGGCTTGGCTGTGTTGGGCAGTGCTGTTGTCCCATAAAGGCTGTGTTGTCCATAGGAGCTGTGTGGAGACAGAAGAGTGGATTCAGTGGTTCCTGTGTTACTGTATTCCTAAAAGGGTGATGTAGTGTTGTCCAGGGGGTGTTCTGTCCATCAGGGGTGCATGCCTCAAGTGAAAAAAAAATAATAATAATTCTGTGTTTGTGTGTGCATTAGCTGCACATGCATCAACAAAGTAGCAGCGCCAAGCGTGCGCCTGTGTCATAAGTCAAGGGCCGGCTGGTCTGTTGAAGGGTGGTGTAACCCCCAAAGTGCCCCCAAAAATTAAAACATTTAAAAAGTGTTTATTTTTCAGTGTTTGTGTGCGCGTTAGCTGCATGTGCATCAACAAAGTAGCAGCACCAAGCATGTGCCTGTGTCATTATTCAAGGGCCAGCTGGTCTGTTGAATGGCGGTGTTATCCCAAGTGGCCAAATAAATCAAGTGTTTTTTTCTGTGTTTGTGTGCACCTTAGCCACACATATTAATATCACATAAATGGAGGACAAAAATTTGGAGGATAAAATAGGGAAAGATAAAAAGAACCACTTCCTCCTAGTGCTGAAGCTGCTGCCCCTAGTCATGACATAGACAATGAAATGCCGTCAATGTCGTCTGCCAAGGCTGATGCCCAATGTCATAGTAGAGGGCATGTAAAATACAAAAAGCCAAAGTTCAGTGAAATGACCTTAAAAATACATTTAAATCATCTGTGGAGAAACATACACTTGCCAATATGCCATTTACGACACAGAATGGCAAGGAATAGCTAAGGTCCTGACTAGTGGTTCAGCTTCACATGATGATGGAAGCCCTTCTCCTCCCTGAAAAATGAAACTAGTTTAGCTGGCAAAAGCACAGCAAAGAACTGTGCATTCTAATTCTATGAAGATATCACAAATCCCCAAGGAGAGTCCAAGTGTGGGAGCAGTTGCGATGCCTGACCTTCCCAACAATGGATGGGAATAGGTGGGGTCCTCCAACCATGTGCATGGCCTCTGCAAGTGCTGGAAGGAGCACCCACAGTCCAGTTGCTGATATTCAAATTGAAGATGTCACTGTTGAAGTACAACAGGATGAACATATTGGTTTAGCTGGCGCTGAGGAGGAAGTTGACTAGGAGGTTTAGGATGGTGATGTGGTTTTATTAAATCAGGCAGCGGGAGAGACAGTTGTTGTCTGTGGGATGAAAAAGCCCATCACGGTAATGCCTGGGTAGAAGACCAAACATTCCACCTCTTTATTCTGGAAATATTTCTATCCAAATCTGGACAACAACTGTCTTGCCATATGTACCGTATGTAAAGGTGGAATAAGTAGGGGAAGGACATTAACCACCTAGGAACATCCTCCCTTATATGTGACCTGCAGCATGTTCATAAAAAGTTAATGTCAAGTTCAGAAACTGTGGCTAAGACCGTATGCAATCCAGGGACACTTAAATCCCTTTGTCCTGTTGTATCCAAGTGCCTACAAACCACACCGTCAACTCCCTCCTTTTCAATTTCCTCCTCAGTCAGGATCAGAAGTAGTCCTGCAGGCCATGTCACTGGCATGACTGTCTCTCCTATCCGGGATTCCTCCGGAGGATCCTGCATTGCTATGCCTACTGCTGCTGTTGTTGCTGCTGGGAGTCGTTCATCATCCCAGAGAGTAAGTAGGAACAACACTACTTCTTTTACTAAGCAATTAACCCTCCAACAGTCCTTAGCAAGGAGGATGAAGTATAACAACAGTCATCCTGTTGCAAAGCGGATAACTGAGGCCTTGACAGCTATGTTGGTGTTCGATGTGCATCTGGTATCTGCCATTAGTGCAGTGGGATTTAGACAAAAGATGGAGGTAGTGTATCCCCAGTACCAAAACCCATCTAGATTCCACTTCACTGTGCAGGCGATACATAGAATGTACAGAGACGTCAGAAAAAGTGTCCTCAGTGTCCGAAAAAATGCAGTTGTACCCAATATCCATTTAACCATGGACATGTGGACAAGTGGAACAGGGCAGTCTAAGGACTGTATTACTGTGACAGCCCACTGGGTAGATGTATCACCTTATGCAGTAACAACAGCAGTGTCAACAGTAGCAGCATCTCAGAAACACCAGTTCATTCCAAGGCAGGCTACACTGTGTATCACTGGTTTCAGTAAGAGGAACACCGCCAACAACCTCTTAGAGAAACTGAGGGAAATCATCTCCCAATGGCTTACCCCACTTAGACTTTCCTGGGGATTTGTAATATCTGACAATGCCACCAATATTGTGCGGGCATTACATCTGGGCAAATTCCAGCACGTCAGATGTTTTGCTCACACAAAAAAATTTGTGGTGAGAAATTTCTGAAAAATGACAAGGGTTAGTAAGAGACTCTTTGGGTGGCCCGAAAAATTTCTGACCAGTTTCACCATTTAGCCACTGCATGCTGAAGACTCGAGTGCCAGCAAACACTCTTGAACCTGCCCTGCCATCACCTGAAGCAAGAGGTTGTGATGCGGTGGAACTCAACCCTCTATATGCTTCAGAGGATGGAGGAGCAGCAAAAGGCCATTCACACCTATACATCCACCTATGACATAGGCAAAGGAAGGGGTATGCACCTGACTCAAGCGCAGTGGAGAATGATTTCCATGTTGTGCAAGGTTCTCCAGCTCTTCAACTTGCCACACATGAAGTCATTTCAGACACTGCCAGCTTGAGTCAGGTCATTCCCCTCATCAGGCTTTTGCAGAGGCAGCTGGAGAAATTGAAGGAGGAGCTAAGAAGGAGCTATTCCGCTCGGTATGTGGGACTTGTGGATGAAGCCCTTCATTCACTTTGCCAGCATTTGAGGGTGGTCAATCTGTTGAAATCAGACCATTCCATTTTGTCCACCATGCTCAATCCTAGGTTTAAAGCCTACATGGTGTCTTTCTTTCCAGTGGATATGAGCCTACAGAGGTGCAAAGACCTGCTGGAGAAAACACGTTAGCTGAAGTGGAACATGATACGTCAACAGCTCCTTCTTTATTTTTTTCCTGCAACTGGGCCTACCAGGAAATTACTTAGATATCTTAAGCAACCCACTGGCTGTGATGCAGGGCAGGCAGGACCAAGTTTGGACATCTGGTCCGGACTGAATGACCTGCCAAAAAATTGACATGTCTTCTGTCACTGCATATGATACTGTCACCATTGACAGAATGGTGGAGGATTACATCGGTTACAGCATCCAAAAAGGCATGTCAGACAGTCCCTACCTGTACTGGCAGGAAAAAGAGGCAATTTGTAGGCCCCTGTACAAACTGACTATATTTTATGTAAGTTGCCTCCCTCCAGTGTGTACTCCGAAAGAGTTTTTAGTGCATCCAGGAACCTTGTCAGTGAAAGGCGTAGGAGGTGGCTTCCACAAATTGTGGAGATGATGTTCATCAAAATGAATTATCAATTCTTCCAGGAAGACCAGCCTCCAGAAAGTACAGAGGGACCTATGGTGGTGGATTCCAGCAGGGACAAATTAATACTCTGTGAGGATGAGGACATTACTGAAAAGGGTGAGGAATCAGTGGATTAGTAGAATGAGGATGACATCTTGCCTCTGTAGAGGCAGTTTGTACAGGGACAGATTAAATGCAAGCTTGTTTTGTGGGGGCCCAAATGAACCAATAATTTCAGTCACAGTCATTTGGCAGACCTTGGTGCTGAAATGATTGTTTTGTTAAAGTGTGCATGCCCTGTTTATTCAACATAAGGATGGGTGGGAGGGCCGAAGGACAATTCCATCTTGCACCTCTTTTTTTTCTTTGCCTAGTTTTTTCAAACAGCCATCCTGTCTGCCACTGCAGTGCCACTCCTAGATGGGCCATGTGTTTGTGCTGCCCACTTGTGTCGCTTAGCATAGTCATCCAGCTTCCTTGGTGCAACCTTTTGGCCTAAAAACAATATTGTGAGGTGTGAGATGTTCAGAATAGACTGGAAATGAGTGGAAATTAATGTTATTGAGGTCAGTAATAGCGTAGGAACAAATCACACACCAAATTCTGTAATTTTAGCTGTTTTTATATTTTTTTCCAAAAAAATACAGATCCAAAACACAAAACCCAGAACCCAAAACACGGAAGGGTGGTTTTGGCAAAACTAATCCAGATCCAAAACACGAAGAAAGACCCAGATCCAAAACCAAAACACGATGGTGATGCACACTCCTAATATATACACACATATATTTGCATGTGGAAGGGCACTCACAAAAAGTCAGTATATTGCCAGTGAGCTATCCCTACAATAATAATAGAAGGTGCAAATCTTCAAAGGAGTAATCAGATGGCACTCCAACAGACTTTCATATCAGTGATAAATTTTTTATTTAAACCAAAGTTTCAATGCCCCTCAGGTTTTTTCATCAGGGTATGTAGTATATATTGCAGGAATCCTGCTTACAAGTGACTCCTCATTCCAGTCTACTTAGTCATATAGTTATTTTATATTGTCAAACATACATTGTAAGACAACAATTAACACACTCCATGGCTTCCTTAGGTGAACCCACCAGCCTTATCTATTATCCAGCAGCTATTCACCATCAAAAGCACTAGGAAAACAGCTGACACAAGTTAGATTAAACTAGTTAAAAGGGGTGATTTTATAGGATGCGCACACCAGCGCTACAGTGTATCCACCAATGACTTTGGAAGCAGCTGGACACAGAGTTGTCCAAACTCAAAGAGGGTATATAATCTAATAAGATAATAATTGTGTCCAGAGCAAACCTCTTTATACTAATTCAGATATCTGAAGTGTGGAAAGAATGATATATAGTGTTATAGAGAAGTACAAAATGGATCTAAACTGTATACGTTGTAATAATAATGGTATTTATTGATTAGTTTAAAAATTGTATCTTAATTATGAAGTCCAAGTGCTCCTGGCTAGGAGCACTTGAGGCTAGGAGGGCTATAGTAGGATCAGGGCATTTCTAAAACAGCAGGTCATGTCAGGTTTTTCCAGTATGTAGTGTTAGTATCTAACAATTGTAGTCCAAAGAAGGACAAACAGTGAACCGGCAAAAAGGTCATGTGTGCCCAAGGCTCATTGGTGCATGTGGGGAGCAAAGGCTAGCCCGTCTGGTCTTATTTCATAGAATAGCTACTGTTTCACAAATTGCTTAAAAAAATAATGTTGGCTATGATCATAAGATCAGGAAAATAGGGGATGATCCTGCTCTGGATTGTGTCAAATTACCAACATATATAGTATATAGGTGATATTGAATTGTACCTAAACATTGTTTCAGGACAAGTACACTCCTTCATGTCAAATGTATTTTCTGATAGCAGTTTCAGCAGGATAATGTGCTATGCCACACTGCAAAAATTGTTCAGGAATGGATTGAGGAACATGACAAAAAGTTCAAGGTGATGACTCAACCTCAAAATTCATCAGTTCTCAATCTGGTCAAGCATCTGTTGGATGTGCTGGAAAAATTAGTCTGAACCACCTCTGTGTGTATATATATATATATAAACAAGAACGAAAACTGCGGCACTCATGGGTCTGGAGAAGATATAAATAAATACTGACAACTGTGTCAAGTTCTGTTTGATGTTTCAGTCCCAATTGTCTTTTATCAAGAACACGTGCTGTCAGCATTTATTCATATCTTCCCAAGACCCATGAGTGCTGCCATTTTATTTGTTTATGCATTGTTGTAATAATTGTGTTGCACCCTGATGGGCAACGGGGCAGGTATTGAATTTAATACAGTGGAGTGCTGGCTCTCATGTTCTTGGTTATATATATATATATATATATATATATATATATATATATATAGACACAATATATATATATATATATATATATATATCATATACCTTTTCCTGTGCCAGAACATGGATCTATTGTGAGCAACTTAACACATAAGCTGGAGCTCTGTGATCAAGAATGTGATGCAGGATTGTCCAATAGTCAGGTTGATTCCTGGCTTTCTTATGATACAGAGTTAACACATTGTGGTCATACCTACCCTTGATCCTAACCTTTTCTTTTCTCCCACTCCCTCCTTGACCCTTTTCAGTCTGGCTTCCATTCTCCCCACTCCACTGAAATTGCCCTCACGAAAGTCAGCAATGACCTCCTTGCTGCCAAATCCCAAGGCCACTACTCTCTTCTCATTCTCCTTGATCTCTCTTCTGCTTTTGACACTGTGGATCACCCTTTCCTGCTGCATATCCTTCACTCCCTTCGTCTACATGACACTGCCCTCTCCTGGCTGTCATTCTACCTCTCTGACTAATCTTTCTCAGTTTCCTCTCATGACTCCTCTTCACCCCCACAGCCTCTTACAGTAGGTGTTCCCCAAGGTTCTGTTCTTGGACCTCTCCTATTCTCCCTCTATACTTCCTCTCTAGGTGAACTCATCCACTCTTTTGACCTCCATTATCATTTCTATGCTGATGATACTCAAATCTACCTTTCCTCCCCTGATCTCTCCCCCTCTCTTCTGACTTGTATCTCCAACTGTCTCTTTGCTACCTCTTCCTTGATGTCCCAGCGATTTCTTAATTTTAATATGTGTAAGAAAGAGCTGATCATCTTCCCACCCTCCCACATAACCTTACTTTCCACTATTTCTTTATCAATTGATGGAATAACTATCTCATCTAGTCCCAAGGTATGCTGTCTTTGAGTTATCTTGGTCTCATCCCTCTCCTTCAAACCACATATCCAGAACCTTTCACAGTCCTGTCGTTTCCATCTCAAAAATATTTCTAAGATCAGATCCTATCTCACCCAGGATGCTACTAAAACCCTCATACACTCACTGGTCATCTCCAGATTGGACTAATGTAACCTCCTCCTATCCGGCCTCCCCAAATCCCATCACTCTCCTCTCCAGTCTATCCTTAATGCTGCTGCATGGCTTATCTTCCTCTCCAAACACTCTAACATCTGTCTTCCCTCTCCTACAAGCCCTCCACTGATCCCCTTCCCTTTTAGAACCAAATTTAAGGTTCTCACGCTCGCTCACAAAGCCCTCACCAAATCTTCTCCCATATACATCTCTGATCTCATCTCCATTCACTCTCCTTTGTTTGTTCAACTGATGCACACTGCCTTTCATGCCAGCTGATTACTCCCGCCTCCAAGATTTTCCCCGCACTGCTCCCCACCTCTGGAAATCTCTCCCACTCCCCATCAGACTCTCCACCTCTTTGCAATCCTTCAAACGGGCTCTCAAGACCCAATACTTCATCAAAGCATTCCAGCTATCATTCCAACTCCCTGCTACATGCTCCTTCCTCCCCATCTACTCTATCTGTGTCACCCCTGTTTGTCTTCCCCCTCCCTTTTAGAATGTATGCTCTTTTGAGCAGGGCCCTCTACCCTCTTGTGCTTCTCCCTACTTTAGTTTCATTTACCTCTTACTCACCACTAGGGCACCTAACACTTGGTTGCTTATGCTCTGTTGCTTATCTGGGTGTTATGGTCGCTAATGTAGCAATATATATTATCCATGTCCTGGTCCTGTATTGTATTGTTCTGTAAGTCGCTTGTCTACAACTTGTTTATGTACTGTGTAAGGCGCTGCAGAACATTTGTGGCACCATATAAATAAATGATAATAATAATAATAATAATACAATATACGCATCAGCTTTTGCATAGGACAGGAGGCACATTCCTCAAATGATCTTGTGTGATAACTATATATATCAATATATTTTTTCAAATCTAAAGCCTCTCTTTTCCTTATGTATATGTGATCAACTCCATATAAGGTATATAGAGGGGATTGAATTTCCCACTGGTCTCAAATACTCCATTGAGGTGTTTCATAGACACATTGGGCCTCATTCAGACCCACTCGCAAGTGGATGTCCACTCGCAAGTGGGTCGATGGTGTGCACTGCACATGTGCACGACGGAGGGAGCTCCGTCGTTTGCATGCGCCAGACACGACGAGCGAAGGACTTTCCTTCGCTCGTTGTGTCTGATCAAAGGGGGCGTGCTGTCGATGTTGATTGACAGCACGCTTACCGTCTGAAGCCGGCCCCATTGACATCACTAGTGATGTCAGTGGGAGTGATTTTGGCTCCAGGGCTTGTGGTCGAAAAACCCGACCACAGGCTTCTGGTCGCACAGGCGATGGTCACGATGGTCAAGACCATCGCGACCATCATCCTGCACGCTTGTATGTGCTGTGGGTGGTGACCCACAGCTATACGAGCGTCCAGGAGGACGCTCCATTTTTATGGAGGACGGCCCTCATTCAGAGCGAGCGCTCTGCTCAGAGCGTCCGGCTCTGAATGAGGGCCATTGTGTTTTATTTCTATAACAGCAATATTGTGTTAGTTATTTGCCACAGGTTGTAATGTTTGGAGGCACATTTACACTGTGTTTTAATGCTTAATGTATGTATATGTTTTTAGTTTGAACTGTAGTTCTCTTATACATGTTTAACAAATATATGTTTAATAATTTGTTATAATTATTATACAGTATTGGTTTTTTTTTTTATTGGAATTAGTGCATACACCTTTTTTACATCTAAGCACAGGTGCATGTCTTTACAATTCCTTACACAAATTATCCATTCTTCCATTCTTCCTTCTGATGGATTTCCTTCCTCTCACCCCTCGTCAGACAACCCTTCATATACTCTCTTTCTTGCTGATCACACTATTCTGTGTTTGCATGTTGGTCCAAGATTACATATGTGAAAAATATTTATTTTCATTAAAACAAGTTAAAATATTAAACAGAAAATTGCTTACATCAAAATTCCTTAAAGGGTAAGTAGTACCTGTACTGAGACTTAGATGTTCAATAACCTCCTGTCTCACCTATAAAGGGTGCAAGCTCAAAACAGTGGCAACCTTTAGTGATAGTGCACCATATCACTTCACTTCATTTTACCTTTCCACAGATTTCTTCAGGGGTGGATCTTTTAAAAGATAATATAGGTATCTTACAAATACACGTTAAACGATCCTTAACACATGGATAAACTGGGTAAGTATATATCTATCTTTAGCACACATTGCGTGTTCACATTTTTTTTACAAGGTCTTAATCAGGACTAATAAATATCCCAACCACAAAAGTCTAGGCACACACAAAATGAATACATCAAAAACATACCAAGGAATGAAAGTGCAAAGGATAAACGTGTATCCTAACTTCACTTAATCTTGATACAGTAATACACTACAGTATATCACAGCCTAAAGTATTGCAAAATACTAAGGAGCTCATTTAGACCTGATCGCTAAGCTGCTGCCGCTCACACTGACCGATATTTGCCCATCTGCGCATGTGTATAATTCGCAATGCGCGTGCGCAAGCCAGTCTCTGCAATCAGGAATCGTGCGCTCGTAGAACACAGACTGGACGCTACTTTGAGTGACAGATAGTGCAGTTTGTGGTTGGTAGCAGGGGAAGGTGCTTGTGAACGGGGGTGTGGTGCTGTGAACGCAGGCATGCCTTACCGTCAAAATGGCATTTAATGAGTGTCCATAATTAGCAAAGGTGCTTTCATGGGTGCGTAATTTGACGAGGCAGCATGTGTAATTTTACTTGAAGTACTCGCATTGCTTGTGGTAGGGTAGAGCTCCCACAAGCACTGTGAGTGCATCCAATGGCTCTCGATGATTCCAATGGTTTTAAACAGTTCCTGGAGATGACGTTAGCTGCATGTGGCAAGTGGGCGGTGTTACAGTATTTTGTGATCGCACAGCCATCGCTCGCTAAGACATAGAGGGCATCCTTATGCCTTGCCACACAATCATGCTATTAGAATACCTAGCTCCTTTTTGATGCGAGCGCAGCTTAGCACCCAGGCCTGAATCAGGTCCAAAGTTCTATTGCACACTGCTCCCCACCTCTGGAAATCTCTCCCACTCCCCATCAGAGTCTCCACCTCTTTGCAATCCTTCAAACGGGCTCTCAAGACCCAATACTTCATCAAAGCATTCCAGCTATCATTCCAACTTCCTGCTACATGCTCCTTCCTCCCCATCTACTCTATCTATGTCACCCCTGTTTGTCTTCCCCTTCCATTTTAGAATGTAAGCTCTTATGAGCAGGGCCCTCTACCCTCTTGTGCTTCTCCCTACTTTAGTTTCATTTACCTCTTACTCACCACTAGGGCACCTAACACTTGGTTGCTTATGCTCTGTTGCTTATCTGGGTGTTATGGTCGCTAATGTAGCAATATATATTATCCATGTCCTGGTCCTGGTCCTATTAGATTACCTGGCCCCTTTTTGATGCAAGCAAGCGCAGCTTAGCATCCGGGCCTGAATCAGGTCCAAAGTTCTATTGCACTCTATGCATAATTAGGATCTACACAATCAGTGAACATTGTTATTTTAAACAATGATTTTAGATGGTACTTTGACAAGCAATACAAATATATACAAAATCTATACATACTTAACTCTATTAAATAAACACTGCAGATATACAGTGTACTATAGATGGAATTTATATATGTTATAAGCAGTTATACCAAACTTTCTAATGTTTAATCTATGCAAAAATTATATGTAGATAAGTTTTGGACAAACTAAAAAAATTTGTATTCACACTCCTCGATTTAATTACCATAATTTAATTAATTTAAGGGTTCAAAAGAGTAATGATCTCCTATCAAATAGTAGCAGTAGTAGTCCTCCTATAGTGTGGGCAGACACCTGTGTTGTTCCACTTACAAATGTAGAATGACAACTAACTTCAGGATCCTCCTTTTAACTATGAGTGAGTGTGACATCACTTCTGCCCTACAGTATCTTAGACTACAAAGTCTATTAAACATTTTATAACATAATAATGGAAGATTCCATAAATATCATTTTAAAAATCAGGGACTAAGGCCCTGATTCAGAGGCACTCGCTATTTGCGAGCGTTCGCTCTGAATCAGGGCAGGCCAGTTTTTTTTTCACTGGCCTCCAGGCCACTTGCTAAGCTGTGGGTGACCACCCACAGCTTTAGCGGGTGGCCTGGCATTGGTCACGATTATCGCGACCATCGGGCTTGCGACAAGACACTTGTGGTAGGGTCTCATCCACCGCAAGCCCCAGTGAACTTCCTGCTCTAATAGAGCAGGAAGTTCACTACTGACATCACTGGTGAAGGTGTGTAGGGTGTGTGGTGATATGGACTATAATGGATCTCACATTCACTAAAGTGGACAATGAATCCCCAATCTAACAGGGAGCGCAGCTGTAATTTATACACAACACAGGATGGGATGATGATATAGGCTTGGGTGCTGGTATAATCTGGGGTGATGTATATATCATGTCACAACCCAGGTTTCGTGGTGTGGAGGTTTGCGGTCCTTAATGGTGAGGGTGCTGTGGCAGGGTCCTTCTGGCAGAGGAGCTGGCATGTGGAGATTGGCATTGCATATATGCAAAGGTCTGCCAGCATTGGGCCATCCTGACAGGGGTAAGACTAGTGGCATCTCTGCGGCACGGCTGTCTGGGCGCCACCATGTTGTCTTTGGCCATGTGACATAGCAGGCCAATCATCTGTGGGTTACCTGCTTTCTCTGGCCTATCACGTTCTGTTGCTGAGTACTTAAGGGTGTTTGGAGCAACCAGTAGTTGCCAGTGCAACATGTTTCACAGTGTCAGCTATGAGAGAGAGTTCCTGTGCTCTTGACCCTGAGACCTGTGCTCCGGTGCTTGCCCTAGCTCCTTGTCTACCTTCAGCTTCCTGCAGACTGCATTGGTCTGCCTTGCCTTGCACTCTGCTGGAGATTGCCCTACACCTTCCACCAGATCCACTCCTGCTTGAACCTGTCTCCTCAGTTAACCCATTCCTGTACAGTCAACATCACAACATTTCCAGATATCCCTCTCAAGCCATTACTCTACATACCTTGATTTCCATTTCACCTTTACAGTCTATCTGGATTCACCTTTCATCTCTGTCACCATGCTGGACATTTATTTAATCCCACTCACTACAGTTTCCTCCTGCTACAGTTATTAGTTTGTTATTACTGGACTTTAGCTATCTTATTGTTCATTTCTACTAGAGATGTGCGCCGACCCCCGAGTTTTGGTTTTGGTTTTGAATCTGAATCTCCCCTGGTTTTGGATCTGCATTGGTTTTACTAGAGATACGCGCCGACCCCCATGTTTTGTTTTTGTGTTTTGGTTTTGGATCTGGATTTTTTGTTAAAAAATAAAAAAACAGCTAAAATTACATAAAATGGGCCTTTTCTATTCCTAAAGTATTAATAACCTCAAAAACATTATTTCTACTTGTTTCCAGTCATTTTTGACCACCTCTCACATAATTATTTTTTGCATCTAGTTCAAGGGCCAAAAGGTTGCATCCAGCTTGCTGGCTCAAAGCTGATTGATATAATTATTAATAGAGTTGCAGACTGTGCAAAGATGATGGTTGGGATACCCTTGAGGATTGAAGAATTGATAGCTGATAGTTGGTGCAGCCCCTGGCTGTAAAATTGATAATAAATTAACTGAAAAAACAATTAATTGGTGCAGCCCATGACTGTAAAATTAATAATAAAATTAATTAAAAAATAATTTATTGGGTGCAGCCCCTGGCTGAATAATTAGTAAAAATAAATTAATTGGTGCTGCCCATGGCTGTAAAATTGATAATAAATTAATAAAAAAATAATTCATTGGGTGCAGCTCCTGGCTGAATAATTAACAAAAAGTGATTCATTGGTACAGCACCTGTCTGTTATATTGATAATAAATTAATTAAAAAACAATTCATTGGGTGCTGCCCCTGGCTGTAAAATTGATAATATTATATTATTATTATTATTATTATTATTATTATTATTATTATCATCATTTATTTATATGGCGCCACAAGTTTTCCGCAGCGCCTTACAAAGTACATAAACAAATAGATTGATATACAGTGACTTACAGTACAGTACAATACATTACAGGACATGGATAATGTACATTGCTACATTCATGACCATAACACCCAGATAAGCAACAATGCAAAGCAATCAAGTGTTCTGCGCTCTGGTAGAGAGTAAGAAGTAGATGAAGGTATAGTAAGGAGATGCACAAGAGGGTAGAGGGCCCTGCTGATAGGAGCTTACATTCCTTGGGGGAGGGACAGACAAACAGGGATGACACAGATGGGGTAGGCAGGGAGGAAGGAGTATGTAGCAGCAAGTTAAGATGAGAGCTGGAAGGCTTTGATGAAATAGTGGGTCTTGAGAGCCCGTTTGAAGGATTGTAGAGAGGTGAAGAGTCTGATGGGAAGCGGTAGAGAGTTCCAAAGGTGAGGAGCAGCACAGGCAAAATCTTGGAGGCGGGAGTGGGAGGAAGTAATCAGCTGGCATGAAAGGCGGCGTGCATTTGCTGAACGAAGAGGGCGGACAGGAGAGTGAAGGGAGATGAGATCAGAGATGTAAATGGGAGAGGAATGGCTGAGGGCTTTGTAAGTGAGCATGAGAACCTTAAATTGGGTTCTAAAGGGGAAGGGGAGCCAGAGGAGAGCTTGTAGGAGAAGGGAGGCAGAAGAAGAGTGTTTTGAGAAGAAGATGAGCAGAGCAGCAGCATTAAGGATAGACTGGAGAGGAGAGAGATGGGATTTGGGGAGGCCAGATAGGAGAAGGTTACAGTAGTCCAATCTGGAGATGACCAATGAGTGTATGAGGGTTTTAGTGGCATCCTGGGTGAGAAAGGGTCTAATCTTGGAAATATTTTTAAGATGAAAGCGACAGGACTGTGAGAGATTCTGGATATGTGGTTTGAAGGAGAGGGTGGAGTCCAGGATAACTCCAAGACAGCACACTTTGGGGCTAGAGGAGATAGTTGTGCCATCAATTGATAAAGAAATGGTGGGAAGTGTGATTATGTAGGGGGGAGGGAAGATGATTAGCTCAGTCTTAGACATATTAAGTTTAAGAAATCGCTGGGACATCCACGAGTGAGGAGAGAGGGAGAGAGGTCAGGGGAGGAAAGGTAGATCTGAGTATCATCAGCATAGAGATGATATTGGAGGTCAAAAGAGCTGATGAGTTCACCTAGTGAGGATGTATAGAGTGAGAAAAGGAGAGGTCCAAGAACAGAACCTTGGGGAACACCCTCTGTAAGAGGCTGTGGGGGAGAAGAGGAGTCATGAGAGGAGACAGAAGGATCGGTCAGAGAGGTAGGAGGATAGCCAGGAGAGGGCAGTGTCATGCAGACCAAGGTAGTGAAGGATTTGCAGAAGGAGAGGGTGGTCCACAGTGTCAAAAGCAGCAGATAGGTCAAGGAGAATGAGCAGAGAGTAGTGGCCCTTGGATTTAGCAGCAAGGAGGTCATTGCTGATTTTTGTGAGGGCAGTTTCAGTGGAGTGGAGAGAACGGAAGCCAGACTGAAAAGGGTCAAGGAGGGGATGAGAGGAAAGAAAGGTGGTAAGGCGCTTGAAAACAGCATGCTCAATGAGCTTGGAAGCAAAAGGGAGGAGAGAGATGGGACGGTAGTTGGAGAGAGTGTTGGAATCAAGGGTTGGTTTTTTTAGTATGGGGAGACAAGGGCATGTTTAAATGCAGATGGGACAGTGCCTGATGATAGGGAGAGATTAAGGAGGTGGGCAAGATGGGAGCAGGCAGAAGGAGAGAAGTAGCGGAGGAGACGTGAAGGGATAGGGTCAAGGGGGGAGGTGGAAGGGGGGGAGGACTGGATGAGGGACATGACTTCCTCTCCAGATACAGGGGAGAAGAAAGTTAGAGTCGGTAAAATTGAAGGAGAGGGGTGATCTGGGAAGAGAGGAGATGGATGGCAGGGGGACTGGTGGGATATGATGTCCTGACGTATGGAGTCAATTTTAGATGTAACATAGGTAGCAAAATAAAGGGCAGAGAGCAAAGAGGGGAGGCGAGGAGGGGGTGGGCGGAGGAGGGAGTTGAAGGTGGTGAAGAGACGTTGAGGATTTAAGGACTGAGAGGAGATGAGGTTCTTGAAGTAGGACTGTTTAGAAAGGGAAAGGGCAGCACTGTATGATGAGAGCATAAATTTGAAATGGAGAAAATCAGCATTAGAGCGTGATCTTCTCCACTGTCGCTCGGCAGTTTGCGAACACTTTTGCAGGTATCTGGTGCATTTGGAATGCCAGGGTTGAGGTGTAAATCTGCGGGGGTGAATAGTGATCGCCGGAGCAACAGAGTCCAGAGCAGAAGTAAGGGAGGTATTGTATAGAGAAATGGCTTGTTCAGGGCAAGAGAGAGAGAGGATAGGGGAGAGAAGTGAGTCAAGCTGGGAAGAAAAAGAAACGGTGTCAATAGCATCACTGTTACGCTTAGTGATAGTGGCCAAAGGAGGTAGAGGAAGGGAAGGAGAGAGGGATAGGTTAAAAGAGAGAAGGTGATGGTCTGAGAGGGGGAATGGAGAATTGGAGTAATCAGAAATATCACAATGGTGTGTAAAGACCAGGTCAAGCGAATGCCCACTCACATGGGAGGGTTAGGAGGTCCATTGGGAGAGACCAAATGAAGACATGAGGGTGAGGAGTTTTGAGGCAGAGGCTTCTGTGGGGATATCAATAGGAATATTCAAGTCACCTAGGATAATAGAGGGAAGGTCAGAGGAGAGAAAGTGAGGAAGCCAGGAAGCGAAGTTGTCAATGAATTTGTAAGGAGGGCCAGGGGGATGGTAAATAACAGCTACTCTAAGGTGAACTGGCTGGAAGAGGCATATAGCATGAAACTCAAATGTAGAGAAAGTAAGAGATGGTTCAGAGGGTAGGAGTTGGTAGGAGTAACCAGGGGATAGAAGGACCCCTACCCCACCACCATGGTGACCCCCAGGCCGAGGGGTATGAGAGAAGATGAGACCCCCAGAGGAGAGAGCAGCAGGGGAAGTGGTGTCAGAGGGTGAAATCCAGGTTTCAGTAATGGCTAGGAGATGCAAGTTTTTAGAGATGAAAAGGTCATGGGTGGGTACGAGTTTGTTACATACTGATCTGGCATTCCAGAGGGCACAGGATAGAGGGACAGTGTTTGTGGGAGAAATGTGAATTAGATTATTTGGGTTGCTGTAGCGAGAAGGTGAGTTTAATATGGGTGGCCGAGATGAATGTAGTGGAGAGATTATGTGGGGACCAGTGCTGTGAAGGGAGCCTGTAGGTGGTTGGCAGGGAGGGAGTTTAATATGATGGGGTGGTAAGGGGTGACATGGAGAGGAGGTTTGGAGGAAGGATTATCAGTGGGGTAGTAGGACAAAGGAGGGGTAGAAGAGAATGAAAGTGTAGTAGTGGGAGAGGAGAGGGAGGACGGCAGACAGAGGAGGGGAGATAAAGGAAGGAGTAGGTGGAAGAGACAAGGGGGAAATGATATAGGAGGAAATAGGGGGTAGAGCAGAGTATTAGGTAGACAGTGACTGGAGGGAGAGGTACACATGATAATGGTGTGGAAGAGTTGGGTAGGGGGAGGAAAACTAGATGTAGGAATAAAGTAGGAGTGCAGAGAAGCAAGTAACAGTACAATGGAGGAAAATGTGCCTGCAAAATTTCCAAACTATTATTGAGCAGAGGAAAAGAGGAGAAATGGAATATTAAAGTAAACAGAATTAGAAGACAGATGACAGGCTAGGAAAAGAAGAGAGGTGGGAAGATATTATTTCTAATACATATACTAAAATTGGCACTGAATACAGTAAGCTATGAGTTGTTTGTGAAACGAGCGAGTCAGTACAAATAATAGCAGGTGTAAGTTCCTATAGTGAGCAAACAGAGGCCAGCGATGATTGTCCAGGTGATGAAGACAGCAGTTGCTTGTAGTGTAGATATCGTGATCTTACATTTCTTGATTATACTTTGTCCATATGTTCGTGTTAAAGAATAGTTTAAAGTTAGAGTTGTCTCCTTCAGTTTAACTTTGGTTTAATGCCGGTATAATGCTGAATTCGGTAAGAAATGCACTTTTACAAATTATGCACTTCTAATAATTATGCCCTACTCAGCCCAGGGGCCTTCAGCCTTGCTATGAACTTAAATAGTCAGTGATTGCATGTGTATGCAATGAATCCAATCATCCCCCAATACCCTCCCACTAATATGGCTAGCAATAAATGTCCTAACATAAACAAACAGTGAATGCCACAAGGCTAAGAAGAACTAGGACTAGTAATCTATTCAGTTTTCAAATAATTAAAAATGAGATGATCTGCTGAAATGAGGTTACCAATTAAGAAGAAATCTGTGTCAGTTCTCAGTCAATATCAGCTGAAGATGTCATCTAATAATGCCGGTATAATGCTGAATTCGGTAAGAAATGCACTTTTACAAATTATGCACTTCTAATAATTATGCCCTACTCAGCCCAGGGGCCTTCAGCCTTGCTATGAACTTAAATAGTCAGTGATTGCATGTGTATGCAATGAATCCAATCATCCCCCAATACCCTCCCACTAATATGGCTAGCAATAAATGTCCTAACATAAACAAACAGTGAATGCCACAAGGCTAAGAAGAACTAGGACTAGTAATCTATTCAGTTTTCAAATAATTAAAAATGAGATGATCTGCTGAAATGAGGTTACCAATTAAGAAGAAATCTGTGTCAGTTCTCAGTCAATATCAGCTGAAGATGTCATCTAATAATGCCGGTATAATGCTGAATTCGGTAAGAAATGCACTTTTACAAATTATGCACTTCTAATAATTATGCCCTACTCAGCCCAGGGGCCTTCAGCCTTGCTATGAACTTAAATAGTCAGTGATTGCATGTGTATGCAATGAATCCAATCATCCCCCAATACCCTCCCACTAATATGGCTAGCAATAAATGTCCTAACATAAACAAACAGTGAATGCCACAAGGCTAAGAAGAACTAGGACTAGTAATCTATTCAGTTTTCAAATAATTAAAAATGAGATGATCTGCTGAAATGAGGTTACCAATTAAGAAGAAATCTGTGTCAGTTCTCAGTCAATATCAGCTGAAGATGTCATCTAATAATGCCGGTATAATGCTGAATTCGGTAAGAAATGCACTTTTACAAATTATGCACTTCTAATAATTATGCCCTACTCAGCCCAGGGGCCTTCAGCCTTGCTATGAACTTAAATAGTCAGTGATTGCATGTGTATGCAATGAATCCAATCATCCCCCAATACCCTCCCACTAATATGGCTAGCAATAAATGTCCTAACATAAACAAACAGTGAATGCCACAAGGCTAAGAAGAACTAGGACTAGTAATCTATTCAGTTTTCAAATAATTAAAAATGAGATGATCTGCTGAAATGAGGTTACCAATTAAGAAGAAATCTGTGTCAGTTCTCAGTCAATATCAGCTGAAGATGTCATCTAATAATGCCGGTATAATGCTGAATTCGGTAAGAAATGCACTTTTACAAATTATGCACTTCTAATAATTATGCCCTACTCAGCCCAGGGGCCTTCAGCCTTGCTATGAACTTAAATAGTCAGTGATTGCATGTGTATGCAATGAATCCAATCATCCCCCAATACCCTCCCACTAATATGGCTAGCAATAAATGTCCTAACATAAACAAACAGTGAATGCCACAAGGCTAAGAAGAACTAGGACTAGTAATCTATTCAGTTTTCAAATAATTAAAAATGAGATGATCTGCTGAAATGAGGTTACCAATTAAGAAGAAATCTGTGTCAGTTCTCAGTCAATATCAGCTGAAGATGTCATCTAATAATGCCGGTATAATGCTGAATTCGGTAAGAAATGCACTTTTACAAATTATGCACTTCTAATAATTATGCCCTACTCAGCCCAGGGGCCTTCAGCCTTGCTATGAACTTAAATAGTCAGTGATTGCATGTGTATGCAATGAATCCAATCATCCCCCAATACCCTCCCACTAATATGGCTAGCAATAAATGTCCTAACATAAACAAACAGTGAATGCCACAAGGCTAAGAAGAACTAGGACTAGTAATCTATTCAGTTTTCAAATAATTAAAAATGAGATGATCTGCTGAAATGAGGTTACCAATTAAGAAGAAATCTGTGTCAGTTCTCAGTCAATATCAGCTGAAGATGTCATCTAATAATGCCGGTATAATGCTGAATTCGGTAAGAAATGCACTTTTACAAATTATGCACTTCTAATAATTATGCCCTACTCAGCCCAGGGGCCTTCAGCCTTGCTATGAACTTAAATAGTCAGTGATTGCATGTGTATGCAATGAATCCAATCATCCCCCAATACCCTCCCACTAATATGGCTAGCAATAAATGTCCTAACATAAACAAACAGTGAATGCCACAAGGCTAAGAAGAACTAGGACTAGTAATCTATTCAGTTTTCAAATAATTAAAAATGAGATGATCTGCTGAAATGAGGTTACCAATTAAGAAGAAATCTGTGTCAGTTCTCAGTCAATATCAGCTGAAGATGTCATCTAATAATGCCGGTATAATGCTGAATTCGGTAAGAAATGCACTTTTACAAATTATGCACTTCTAATAATTATGCCCTACTCAGCCCAGGGGCCTTCAGCCTTGCTATGAACTTAAATAGTCAGTGATTGCATGTGTATGCAATGAATCCAATCATCCCCCAATACCCTCCCACTAATATGGCTAGCAATAAATGTCCTAACATAAACAAACAGTGAATGCCACAAGGCTAAGAAGAACTAGGACTAGTAATCTATTCAGTTTTCAAATAATTAAAAATGAGATGATCTGCTGAAATGAGGTTACCAATTAAGAAGAAATCTGTGTCAGTTCTCAGTCAATATCAGCTGAAGATGTCATCTAATAATGCCGGTATAATGCTGAATTCGGTAAGAAATGCACTTTTACAAATTATGCACTTCTAATAATTATGCCCTACTCAGCCCAGGGGCCTTCAGCCTTGCTATGAACTTAAATAGTCAGTGATTGCATGTGTATGCAATGAATCCAATCATCCCCCAATACCCTCCCACTAATATGGCTAGCAATAAATGTCCTAACATAAACAAACAGTGAATGCCACAAGGCTAAGAAGAACTAGGACTAGTAATCTATTCAGTTTTCAAATAATTAAAAATGAGATGATCTGCTGAAATGAGGTTACCAATTAAGAAGAAATCTGTGTCAGTTCTCAGTCAATATCAGCTGAAGATGTCATCTAATAATGCCGGTATAATGCTGAATTCGGTAAGAAATGCACTTTTACAAATTATGCACTTCTAATAATTATGCCCTACTCAGCCCAGGGGCCTTCAGCCTTGCTATGAACTTAAATAGTCAGTGATTGCATGTGTATGCAATGAATCCAATCATCCCCCAATACCCTCCCACTAATATGGCTAGCAATAAATGTCCTAACATAAACAAACAGTGAATGCCACAAGGCTAAGAAGAACTAGGACTAGTAATCTATTCAGTTTTCAAATAATTAAAAATGAGATGATCTGCTGAAATGAGGTTACCAATTAAGAAGAAATCTGTGTCAGTTCTCAGTCAATATCAGCTGAAGATGTCATCTAATAATGCCGGTATAATGCTGAATTCGGTAAGAAATGCACTTTTACAAATTATGCACTTCTAATAATTATGCCCTACTCAGCCCAGGGGCCTTCAGCCTTGCTATGAACTTAAATAGTCAGTGATTGCATGTGTATGCAATGAATCCAATCATCCCCCAATACCCTCCCACTAATATGGCTAGCAATAAATGTCCTAACATAAACAAACAGTGAATGCCACAAGGCTAAGAAGAACTAGGACTAGTAATCTATTCAGTTTTCAAATAATTAAAAATGAGATGATCTGCTGAAATGAGGTTACCAATTAAGAAGAAATCTGTGTCAGTTCTCAGTCAATATCAGCTGAAGATGTCATCTAATAATGCCGGTATAATGCTGAATTCGGTAAGAAATGCACTTTTACAAATTATGCACTTCTAATAATTATGCCCTACTCAGCCCAGGGGCCTTCAGCCTTGCTATGAACTTAAATAGTCAGTGATTGCATGTGTATGCAATGAATCCAATCATCCCCCAATACCCTCCCACTAATATGGCTAGCAATAAATGTCCTAACATAAACAAACAGTGAATGCCACAAGGCTAAGAAGAACTAGGACTAGTAATCTATTCAGTTTTCAAATAATTAAAAATGAGATGATCTGCTGAAATGAGGTTACCAATTAAGAAGAAATCTGTGTCAGTTCTCAGTCAATATCAGCTGAAGATGTCATCTAATAATGCCGGTATAATGCTGAATTCGGTAAGAAATGCACTTTTACAAATTATGCACTTCTAATAATTATGCCCTACTCAGCCCAGGGGCCTTCAGCCTTGCTATGAACTTAAATAGTCAGTGATTGCATGTGTATGCAATGAATCCAATCATCCCCCAATACCCTCCCACTAATATGGCTAGCAATAAATGTCCTAACATAAACAAACAGTGAATGCCACAAGGCTAAGAAGAACTAGGACTAGTAATCTATTCAGTTTTCAAATAATTAAAAATGAGATGATCTGCTGAAATGAGGTTACCAATTAAGAAGAAATCTGTGTCAGTTCTCAGTCAATATCAGCTGAAGATGTCATCTAATAATGCCGGTATAATGCTGAATTCGGTAAGAAATGCACTTTTACAAATTATGCACTTCTAATAATTATGCCCTACTCAGCCCAGGGGCCTTCAGCCTTGCTATGAACTTAAATAGTCAGTGATTGCATGTGTATGCAATGAATCCAATCATCCCCCAATACCCTCCCACTAATATGGCTAGCAATAAATGTCCTAACATAAACAAACAGTGAATGCCACAAGGCTAAGAAGAACTAGGACTAGTAATCTATTCAGTTTTCAAATAATTAAAAATGAGATGATCTGCTGAAATGAGGTTACCAATTAAGAAGAAATCTGTGTCAGTTCTCAGTCAATATCAGCTGAAGATGTCATCTAATAATGCCGGTATAATGCTGAATTCGGTAAGAAATGCACTTTTACAAATTATGCACTTCTAATAATTATGCCCTACTCAGCCCAGGGGCCTTCAGCCTTGCTATGAACTTAAATAGTCAGTGATTGCATGTGTATGCAATGAATCCAATCATCCCCCAATACCCTCCCACTAATATGGCTAGCAATAAATGTCCTAACATAAACAAACAGTGAATGCCACAAGGCTAAGAAGAACTAGGACTAGTAATCTATTCAGTTTTCAAATAATTAAAAATGAGATGATCTGCTGAAATGAGGTTACCAATTAAGAAGAAATCTGTGTCAGTTCTCAGTCAATATCAGCTGAAGATGTCATCTAATAATGCCGGTATAATGCTGAATTCGGTAAGAAATGCACTTTTACAAATTATGCACTTCTAATAATTATGCCCTACTCAGCCCAGGGGCCTTCAGCCTTGCTATGAACTTAAATAGTCAGTGATTGCATGTGTATGCAATGAATCCAATCATCCCCCAATACCCTCCCACTAATATGGCTAGCAATAAATGTCCTAACATAAACAAACAGTGAATGCCACAAGGCTAAGAAGAACTAGGACTAGTAATCTATTCAGTTTTCAAATAATTAAAAATGAGATGATCTGCTGAAATGAGGTTACCAATTAAGAAGAAATCTGTGTCAGTTCTCAGTCAATATCAGCTGAAGATGTCATCTAATAATGCCGGTATAATGCTGAATTCGGTAAGAAATGCACTTTTACAAATTATGCACTTCTAATAATTATGCCCTACTCAGCCCAGGGGCCTTCAGCCTTGCTATGAACTTAAATAGTCAGTGATTGCATGTGTATGCAATGAATCCAATCATCCCCCAATACCCTCCCACTAATATGGCTAGCAATAAATGTCCTAACATAAACAAACAGTGAATGCCACAAGGCTAAGAAGAACTAGGACTAGTAATCTATTCAGTTTTCAAATAATTAAAAATGAGATGATCTGCTGAAATGAGGTTACCAATTAAGAAGAAATCTGTGTCAGTTCTCAGTCAATATCAGCTGAAGATGTCATCTAATAATGCCGGTATAATGCTGAATTCGGTAAGAAATGCACTTTTACAAATTATGCACTTCTAATAATTATGCCCTACTCAGCCCAGGGGCCTTCAGCCTTGCTATGAACTTAAATAGTCAGTGATTGCATGTGTATGCAATGAATCCAATCATCCCCCAATACCCTCCCACTAATATGGCTAGCAATAAATGTCCTAACATAAACAAACAGTGAATGCCACAAGGCTAAGAAGAACTAGGACTAGTAATCTATTCAGTTTTCAAATAATTAAAAATGAGATGATCTGCTGAAATGAGGTTACCAATTAAGAAGAAATCTGTGTCAGTTCTCAGTCAATATCAGCTGAAGATGTCATCTAATAATGCCGGTATAATGCTGAATTCGGTAAGAAATGCACTTTTACAAATTATGCACTTCTAATAATTATGCCCTACTCAGCCCAGGGGCCTTCAGCCTTGCTATGAACTTAAATAGTCAGTGATTGCATGTGTATGCAATGAATCCAATCATCCCCCAATACCCTCCCACTAATATGGCTAGCAATAAATGTAATATAAATAAACAAACAGTGAATGCCACAAGGCTAAGAAGAACTAGGACTAGTAATCTATTCAGTTTTCAAATAATAAAAAAATGAGATGATCTGCAGAAATGAGGTTACCTGGTTTGCAGTCCACTTTTCAAATAATTAAAAATGAGATGATCTGCAGAAATGAGGTTACCTAGTTTGCAGTCCACTTTTCAAATAATTAAAAATGAGATGATCTGCAGAAATGAGGTTACCTAGTTTGCAGTCCACTTTTGAAATATTTAAAAATGAGATGATTTGCAGAAATGAGGTTACCTGGTTTGCAGTCCACTTTTCAAATAATTAAAAATGAGATGATCTGCTGAAATGAGGTTACCAATTAAGAAGAAATCTGCGTCAGTTCTCAGTCAATATCAGCTGAAGATGTCATCTAATAATGCCGGTATAATGCCGAATTCGGTAAGAAATGCACTTTTACAAATTATGCACTTCTAATAATTATGCCCTACTCAGCCCAGGGGCCTTCAGCCTTGCTAATAAATGAATTTAAAAATAAATCATTGGTTCCTAAACCAACCAAAACATGAATTAAAAGTGTCAGGCAGCAATGCCCCAACCAGCACAATATGGAATGGAAAAAGGTGCAAGATGGAATAGTACTTGGGCCCTCCCTCCCACCCTTATGTTGTATACAAAACAGGACTGTTTAACAAATCAATAATTTCAGCAGCAAGGACTGCCAATTGTGGCTGAAATTACTGGTTTGTTTGGAATCCCATAAAGCAAGCTGCCAATGTGAATTGGACATGGAAATGAAAATGATCCCATACACAAACTGGCTTTACATTACAAGTTGTTGTCATCCTCATCATCCCCATCAGTGTGTACATCCTCTCCTTCACACAATATTAACTTGTCCCCACTGGAATCCATCATACAGTAGGTGCCTCTGTAAATTTTTGATGTAATTGTTGGTAGAGGTCTTCCTCGTGGAATTTGTCATTCATTTTAATGAACATCATCTTTTCCACATATTGAGGAAGTAACCTCCTACGCCGATCACTGACAAGGTTGCCAGCTGCACTGAAAACTCTTTCGGAGTACACACTGGAGAGTGGGCAACTTAAGTAATGCAAAGCCAGTTTGTGTATGGGACTCCAAATTGCCTCTTTTTCCTGACAGTACTGAAAGGGACTGTCTGACATGCCTATTAGGATTTTATCTCTGAAATAGTTCTCCACCATTCTGTGAATGGAGACTGCATCACACATAGTCAGGGTAAAAGACATGTCACTAGTAGGCAGTTCTCTCAGGCCTGACCAGAAGTCATTTTTTGGTGAATGACCTGCATGACCAGCAGGCATTCCATAAGGAAAATTGAGTATATTCCTGGCAGCTGCAGAAACTGAAGGAGGAGATGAAGGCATTTCACATGTGGCTGCAGCTGACAATTTTTTGACCAACAGTTCTTTGCATAGTTTTAGATTTCAGTCTTTTTGAAAAAAGGTAGGACTTAAACCTAGGATCCAGAATGGTCGCCAAAATAAATTTTTCAGATTTCAATAGATTGACAACTCTTGGATCCTGGTGAAGTGAATCAAGGGCTTGATCCACCAGTCCAACATACTTTACGCAATCACTCCGTTTCACCTCCTCCTTCAGTTTCTCCAGCTGTTTTTGCAAAAGTCTGATGAGGGGAATGACCTGACTCAAGCTGGCAGTGTCTGAATTAACTTCACATGTGGCAAGTTCATTGGGTTTGAGAACCTTGCACAACACAGAAATTATTCTCCAATGCACTTGAGTAAGGTGCATTCCCCCTCCATAGCCTATATCATAGGCTGTTGTATAGCCATGGATGGCCTTTTGCTGTTCCTCCATCCACTGAAGCATATAGAGGGTAGAATTCCACCGAGTTACTACCTCTTGCTTCAGCTGATAGAAGGGCAAATTTAACAATACCTGCTGGTCATGCTATCTTCGACAAGCGGTTGCCGAATGTCTAAAATGTCTGGATATTTTGTGGGCCACCGAGAGCATCTCCTGCATGACCATGCCAGTTTTTAAAAAATGTTGCACCACCAAATTAATTGTGTGAGCAAAACATGGGATGTGTTGGAATTCGCCCAAATGTAATGCTCTCACAATATCGGTGGCATTGTCCAAAATGACAAATCCCAAGGAGAGTCCAAGTGGGGTAAGCCATTTATCAATGATTTCCCTGAGTTTTTCTAAGAGGTTCTCAGTGGTATGCCTCTTAGTGAAACAAGTTCTACAAAGAGTAGCCTGCCTTTGTATCAGCTGTCTTTTGGTAGATGTTGCTGCTGCTGTTGCTGTTATAGGCAATACACCTACCCAATGTGCTGTCACAGTCATGTAATCCTTAGTTTGCCCTGTCCCACTTGTCCACATATTAGTGGTCAAGTGGACAGTGGGTGCAACACCATTTCTGAGGACATCAATAAAGTTTTTTTAATGTCCTTGTACAGACTTGGAATTGCTGTTCTAGCAAAGTGGAATCTATAAGGGATATGGTAGTGAGGACACAGGACCTTAATTAACTGTTGAAAACTCACTGAAATAATGGCAGATACTGGACGCACTTCTAATACCAGCATAGCTGTTATGGCATCAGTAATCTGCTGTGCAAATGTGTGATTGCTGTCATACGTGTTTGCCCTTGCAAAGATTGTTTAACAGTTAATTGTTTTTTGGAGGATGCACTGCAAGTAGTCTTCCTCCTGGTCCCCTTCAGGGATGAAGATCCACTCACAGCAACAGCAGCAGCAACAGGCGTAGTCATCAAGGATCCTTCTGAGGAATCATGGATAGGAGAGGAGTCAATCATCCTTCGAATACCAACATTGTATGCAGCAGGACTACTCCCGATGATGAATGAGGATGTTGATGATGCAGGTGTTGGTGTTGGAGATCGAAGGCGCTTGGATCTCACAGAGAGGGAGCGGGTAGGTGACACTGGACTTGTTACGTTTTGAGTTTTGGAACTTGGCGACATACACTATGATATTTGATGAATGCGCTCCAAGTGATCTAACAAGGAGGAGGTTCCTAGGTGGTTTAGGTCCCTCCCTCTACTCACTCTTGCATGACAATGGTCACATATGGCTTGACAACTGTTGTCCAGATCGGGGTGGAAATAATTCCACACATGAGAAGTAGATTTTTTGTCTTTTGTCCCTGCATGACAACAATGGGCTTTGGCTTTTTCAATCCATGGGCAACAGCTGTTGCCTTACTTACACAAAGGACATCCTTGGCATCAACATCCTCATCACCAATATCTTCATCAACTTCCTAATTATCCTTAGCACCTTCAACTACCAAAATATCCTCCTCCTCCATGTGCAATTCCACAGAAGCATCCTCGATGACTACATCTGCAAGATGACTGCCCTTTCCCACATGTACTGAGGACACACAAATGTTGGAACTTGGAGGATCCTCCAGTACACTAGTATTTAGGTCTGGCTCACACATGGCAACAGCAGATACACTTGCACTCTCCTCAGGGATTTGTGATTTCGATTTCTTAGGGCGCACAGTTGGTTTTTCGAAAGGGCTATCAGAATCAGAACCAGCAGTCTTCCTAAATAAATGCCAAGGCCTTATCCTTTCCTTGCTACTTCGTGTAGTGAATGGCATATTGTGAATTTTTTGTTTATCTAAAGGCAAATTTCCTTTCAATTTTTCTTTCTTAACTTCATTAAAAGTAGCTTTACCATATCAATGGCGTGACTTGAGTCCTGGGGCATGGGCCTTCATAGAGAATGAGGAAGTTGAAGGCCTTGCACTGCTGGCAGCAGCTAAAACATGTGGTTCTTGGCCATGCTCTCTTTTCATGTGACAGCCCTTCAAACTTGCATTGCTGGCTGTATCTTGTGTGGTTAAGCCTAACACGCACACACACACAAAGACCAAAAAAAAGAAAATTAAAAAAAAAAAATTCAGCTCCAGAACTTGGGCCCAGAGCACAGATTGATGATGACTGGAGTCGGGCAGTACTAGGTTGCAACTTACATTGCTGGTTGTATCTTATGCGGTTAAGCCTAACACACACACACACACAGAAAAAGATTACACAAAAAAAGACACTTTTAGTATATTTTTTTACAGGTCCAGACCTTGGGCCCAGAGCACAGATTGATGATGACTGGAGTCAGGCAGATACATGCAGTGTCCAGAACTTGGGCCCAGATGGATGCAGCAGATAGCACAGCAGACAGCACCAGCCCAGATGAATCAGAAACAGCCCAGATGGACACAGCAGACAGCACAGCACCAGCCCAGATGGATCAGCAACAGCCCAGATGGACACAGCAGACAGTACAACACCAGCCCAGAATGGATCAGCACCAGCCCAGGACATAGCAGACAACACCTCTCCCCAGCCCTACACTACCCACCCTCCCTGTTCAGTCTCCACAGCCGGAGTGAAATGGCACCCGCCATGTCCCTTATATATAGAGACGAAAGCTTGTGAGCCGCAAGATTTTGTCTGTATGGTTTTGCCTCAATTTGAGAGATCTGAGTCAGGTGGGAACATTCGAGCCGGCTTGGTTCTGACTCAGATCTACAAAATTCGGGTGGGTTTGGATCTCTGAGATCCAAACCCGCTCATCTGTAATTTCTACCAAAATCCACATTAAAAAACTTACTTTTCAGTTTAAACCTGTTCAGGTGTTTACTCCTGTTTCCACCCCGGGTCCACAACAAACACAGAGTCTAACAGTTTGCACTGGCCTAATGGATTCGGCCACTGGATAGGAGTCCAGAACAGATTTAATTCACGGCAGGGCTTCTCACCTGGAAGGATTGGGAACCATGCAACAGCAATTAGCACAGCATGTGCAGGAAATGGCACTCCGTCAGGATACCTTACAAGCTACACTAACTACTTCAAGTATGTCTGCAGTTACACCTGCCTTCACTTCTGTGGTATCTGCCTCTGGAGTTCCTGCTCATTTGTATTTACCTATACCTGGCAGGTTTGATGGCAATACTAAACTGTGTTGTGGATTTCTCAACCAGTGTGATGTAAATTTTACTTTACAACCCACCAATTTCCCTATTCATAACTAAAGTGGCCTATATTGTGTCTTTATTCTCCAGCTCAGCCTTAGATTGGGTTTCTCCACTCTGGGAGTGATCAGATCCGCTACTGAATAATTTCCCAGAATTTTTAACATCATTCAGGAGGATTTTTGTTGAGCCCAGAAGCACCACTTCTGCTTCTTCCAGTATTATGAATCTGAAACAAGGTACCAATCCTGTTAGTCAGTATGTTATTCAGTTCAAGACATTGGCATCAGAGCTCAAATGGAACGAAGAAGCCCTAACATCGGCCTTCTGGCATGGACTATGGGATCATACAAAGGATGATCTAGCCACTCGTGATTTACCCTCTAGGGTTAATGATCTAATTTCTCTCTGCCACAAAGTGGATATACGCTTTAGAGTGCGCCAAGCTGAGAGGCACAGAGCTGATCATTTTAAGCCTCATCCTCTACCTGATCCTACCCATTCTCCTCCCTCCTTTAACCTGCATGGATTCTTCATCTGTAATCATACCAGTCTTTCTAAAGAAGAATGACAGAGATGCATTAAAAAGAACCTTTGTCTATACTGTGGAGACATGGGTCACCTGGTGGCTTCCTGTACCTGCAAACTGGGAAATGCCCATTCCTAACAAGTCCCGGGGACATTCAGTTAGGAGTATGATTCTGTCTTGTCGACTTGTCCATAGCTCTGGACATTAAGTCTCATCCTATCTGCCATCCTGGATTCTGGGACAGCAGAAAATTTCATGTCCCTTTGTTTGGCAGATAGATTACAAATTCCTTGCGTCACCTTGGATCATGCTATCTCCTTGACCTTTATTGATGGTAGACCTATTTCAAATGGGACTGTGTAAAAAAAAACTCAACCTGTTCTAGTTCATATTGGAATCCTTCATGTTGAACATAGCTTCTTAATCATACCCAAGGCTTCCCATGAGATTATACTCGAAGACCCCTGGATGCATAAGCACAACCCCCAAATTGATTGGAGTAATATGCAGGTTCAGTCATGGAGTGATAAATGCCAAGGGTCTTGCTTCCTGAAGATCTGACCTGTGAGAGAGATTCAGGTGTTGGAGATTCCAGCTATACCTAAAGAATATCAATCTTTCACTGATGTTTTCTCAGAGAAACAGGCTAACATCATAGGGCTTGGGATTGTCCCATCGATTTGTTACCTGGGAAGATGCCTCTCCATGGTCGGACCTATCCATCGTCCTTACCAGAAACTAATGCCATGTCAGAATATATCCAAGAGAATTTAAAAATGGGATTTATCCGACCATCTACTTCACCTGCTGGTGCAGGATTCTTCTTTGTTTCTAAAAAAGATGGAGGCTTGAGACAGTGTATAGCTTATAGAGGCCTGAATGATATCATGGTGAAGATCAGATACCCACTACCATTAATCACCAAATTATTTGACAGGGTCAAGGGATCCACAATATTCTCCAAGTTAGAACTCTGAGGTGCATACAATCTCATCTGTATCTGAGCAGGTGATGAGTGGAAAACAGTATTCAACACAAGGCATGGTCTTTTTGAATATTTGGTCATGCCTTTCTGGCAGTGCAATGCACCTGCTGTTTTTCAAGGTTTTGTTAATGAAATCTTTAGGGATCTCTTATATGTCTCAGTTGTCATCTATTTAGATGACATTTTGATTTTTTCATCCTCTCCTGAAGAACACCACAACCATGTCAAAGAAGTCCTGTCTCATCTGAGAAAGAACCAACTGTATTGTAAGCTGGAGAAATATGTGTTCAGTGTACCAAGTATTCCTGTTCTTGGATATATAATTTCTGGATTAGGGTTGGAAATGGACCCCAAGAAAGTCCAAGCAATCTTGGATTGGTCCCGTCCCACGTCTTTCAAAGCCATCCAGACACTTCTCAGTTTCTCCAATTATTACTGATGTTTTATTAAAGGGATTCTCCTCCTTGGTGGCTCCCATAATGGCCTTAACTTGTAAAGGTGCCAATCCTGCTGTACGGCCCCCTGAGGTGGAGACAGCCTTTCAACATCTCAAACAAGTGTTTGTCACAGCTCCTGTTTTGAGACAACCAGATGTCAATAGGACATTTTTGTTGTTAGTGGATGCTTCATCTGAAGCTGTGGGAGATGTCTTGTCTCAGTGCTTTGAGGATAACTGGATTCACACATGTGGTTTCTTTTCAAAGAAATTCTCCCCTGCTGAAAGAAACTATGCCATAGGTGAGCAGGAGCTATTAGCTGTCAAGTTGACTTTAAAAGAATGGTGGTACCTAATAAAGTGTGCCAAGTTCCCTTTCACCATTTTCACAGACCACAGAAATCTTCTTTTCCTGAAAAACATCCAATGTGTAAGTCCTCATCTGGCCCAATGGGCAATATTTTTTGCCCACTTTAGTTTTACCCTGATGTATCATTCTGGGGCTCTCAACCTGAATGCTGACACCTTGTCATGGTCACTGTCCACTGAGAGTGGTCCAGAGACACTGCAGAGTACTCCCATGCTGGAGTCAAAGGTTTTTGCCACTATACAACTACAACCACCTGTTGGGTAGATATTTTTGGCACTAGAGTTTAGAAAACAGTTGCTGATATGGGCTCACTCATCTCGTTTGATCACTCACGCATTTGCAAGACATTGGAGTTCCTGAAAAGATTCTATTGGTGGCCATTGATGAAGACCAAGGTAACCGAGTCAATCTCATCCTGTACCATGTGTGCTCAGCATAAATCTCCTCGACAGTCTCCAGCCGGTGAATTGGTGTCCCTTCCTGTGCCATCTTGTCCATTGACACACCTGTCCATGGATTTTGTGACAGACCTGCCACGTTCTAATGGATATACCACCATCTGGGTGGTAATAGATCATTTCTCTAAGATGGTCGACTACATTTTGTTAAAAAAGTTACCTTCAGCACCTGATTTGGCTCATCTATTTGTACACCATATATTTTGTCTACATGGACTTCCTTCAGAAATCGTCTCAGACCGGGGGTCCAATTCATGGCAAAATTATGGAGAGCCCTCAGTTATGTCCTACAAGTGAAACTCCGATTCTCCACGGCCTATCACCCCAAAGTAATGGGTCCACCGAGAGGGTGAATCAGGATCATGAGACCTTTATGAGAATCTTTATGTCCATTCCCTGGGCCGAAATTTGCACACAATGCATCATATCATTCGTCTACTAACCAAACTCCTTTCTACATTGATTATGGACATCATCCTAGGGTCCCTGAGTTCTGTAGTTTGCCCACCTTCGATGTGCCAGCTGTGGATGCCACTGTAATGAACTTTGCTTCACTTTGGTCTCAAGTTAGAAAAAGATCAGGCTGATAGGAAGTGAAGAAAAGTTCCTCAGATGTGGACCAGGGATCAAGTATGGCTTTCTACCCACAATCTTCACCTCAAAGTACAGTCTATGAAGTTCGCTCCCTGGTTTATTGGATCATACTCCATTACAGAGATAATCAATCCAGTCTCTTATTGTTTTCAGTTCCTGTCTTATGGAAAGATTCCCAATTACTTTCATATATCTTTGCTCAAGCCACTACTTCTCAATAAAGTCCTCCATGTTCTCCCTGTTCCCCCCAGGGTCCAAACTGAAAAGGGAGTGGAATTTGAGGTGTTTTAGATTCTTAATTCTCATATCCGCCATGGGCATTTGCAATACCTGCTTGATTGGAGAGGCTATGTTCCGGAAGAGCGTTGTTGTACTAGAGCTAAGGATGTCAATGCTCCAAAACTCATCAGAAAATTCCACTTGCATCATCCTGAAAAGCCTAGAAAGTGTCCTGAGACCACCCGTAAGGAGGGTGGCACTGTTACGACCCAGGTTTCGTGGTGTGGAGGTTTGCTGTCCTTACCGGTGAGGGCACTGTGTGGCGCAGTCCTTCTAGCAGGGGAGCTGGCATGTGGAGATTGGCATTGTGCCAGCATTGGGCCATCCTGACAGGGGTAAGACTAGTGGTGTCTCTGCATAATGGCTGTCTGGGCACCACCATGTTGTCATTGGCCATGTGACATAGCAGGCCAATCATCTGTGGGTCACCTGCTCTCTCTGGCCTATCACGTTCTGTTGCTGGGTACTTAAGGGTGTTTGGAGCACCTTGTAGTTGCCAGTGCAATGTGTTTCAAAGCATCAGCTGTGAGAGAGAGTTCCTGCGCTTCTGACCCTGAGACCTGTGCTCCGGTGCTTGCCCTATCTCCTTGTATTCCTTTGGCTACCTGCAGCCTGCATTGGTCTGCCTTGCCTTGCACTCTGCTGGAGATTGCCCTGCACCTTCCACCAGACCCACTCCTGCATGAACCTGTCTCCTCAGTTAACCCATTCCTGTACAGCCAACATCACAACATTTCCGGATATCCCTCTCAATCCATTACTCTGCATACCCAGATTTTCATTTAACCTTTACAGTCTATCTGGATTCATCTTATTCATCTCTGTCACCGTGCTAAACATTTATTTATTCCCACTCACTACAGTTTCCTCCTGCTGCAGTTATTAGTTTGTTATTTCTGGACTTTAGTTATCTTATTGTTCATATCTACCAACATCCACATTAAACAACTTATTTTTCAGTTTAAACCTGTTCAGGTGTTTACTCCTGTTTCCACCCCAGGTTCACAAAAAACACAGAATCTAACATATCTTCTTCACACAATATTAATTTGTCCCTGCTGGAATCCACCATTACAGATGCCTCTGTAATTTTTGCATGTAATTGACGGTAAAGGTCTTTCTTGTAGAATGTGTAGTTAATTTTGATGAACATCATATTTTCCACATTTTGGGGAAGTAGTCTCATAGGCCGATCACTGACAAGGTTCCCGGCTGTGCTGAAAACTCTATCTGAGTACACACTGGAGGGTGGGCAGCTCAAGTAAAGCAAAGCCAGTTTGTGCAAGGTCCTCCAAGTTACTTCTTTTTACTGTAAGTAGTCAAATGGACTGTCAGACATGCCTATTTGGATGCTATCATTAAAATTTTTTATATAGTCCTCAACCATTCTTTGAAAGGTGACCATATCAGATGAGTCATGGTAGAGGTGTCATTAATTGTAGGCAATTCTGACCCAACCAGATTTCAAAACTTGGTTGTGTTTACTCAACTGCATCACCAGTGGGTGATTTGAAAGTTTAGTTTTTTCTTAGCAGATGCACTTGCTGGAGAAACTGAAGGAGAAGCCATCACTGCATCACATGCCACTTGAGCTGACAATTTGCTTATTAACATCTCTTCAGATCTGTGTCTTTTGGGAAGAAGAAACACTGTCTTCATCCCTACTGAGATGAAAATCCACTCCCAGCAGCAGGCCTGGTGCTCAATATTTCTCAAGAAAGAGACAAAGTAAGACTTAAACCTTTAATCTGAAATCTTGCATTTGCTCTATTCTGCTTGTCCATCTTTGCTGGTTAAGTGGACAGTGGGTACAATGGGAGTTTGAAGGCCACTAACTAACTATGTTTTTTTAATGTCCCTGTACAGGTTGGGAAAAAGTTCCAAAGTGGAATCATTGCAAAGAATTATTTAACAGTCAATTGTTTTTTTTAAAGCACTCTTCCTGGTTCCCTTCTGGGATGAAAATCCACTCCTAGCAGCAGAAGCAGGCGCAGGATTCTCAAGAAAGACACAACGTAAGACCTTAAATATGAAATCTTGCACTTGCTCTGTTCTGCTTGTCCATCTGTGCTGGTTAAGTGGACAGTGGGTACAATGGCAGTTTGGAGGCCATTAACTATGGTTTTTTTAATATCCCTGTACAGGTTGGAAATGTTTTTCAAGTGGAATCTTTGCAAAGGATTATTTAATAGTCATTTGTTTTGAAAAACACTACTAAAAAAAGTCTTCCTGGTCCCCTTCTGGGATGAAAATCCACTCCCAGCAGCAGAAGCAGGCATCACACTCAAGGAGTCTTCTGGGGCAAGGACTGATGTGAATGATTACATTTTTTTTTGTAAATGCCTCCCCTCCCTCATAAATTTATTTTGGAATCAAAAAATTAAATAAAATTACTACCAATTAACCCTTCCTTTCCCTGCCTTCAACTACATATATACTCCAACTCCCTCATGCCTCTTGAATAATAAAAACATTTGTTTCCTGATGTGCCATGTTGGAATTTGAACTGTATCATGTTTGTGCAGCCCACTGCAGCCACTTAGCTTAGTCAGCCAGCTATCTTGTTGCAAATTTTGGGCCTGAACTGGATGAAAACAATATTGTGAGCTGTGAGGTGGTCAAAATTGACTGGAAATGAGTGGAAATATATGTTATTGAGGTTAATAATACTGTAGGAACAAAAAAGGCCCAAATTATTTTAGCTGTTTTTTGGGGTTTTTTTAGAAATAAAATGCAGATCTAAAAACAAAAAACAAAACACGCAAGGGCAGTTTTGGCAAAACCAATCCAGATCCAAAACAAGAGGAGATACAGATCCAAAACCAAAACACGGGGGTCGGCCCACATCTCTACCTGTAACCATTTAATAATTACATGCTAAAGTGTCTAAACGATATAATATGGATTATCAGTGTCTATACATTATCTAAATAGTGTAACAGTACCTATAATGACATGACCTAATACATGTGACACTTAAGTGTTGTGTGCATTAAAAAACCTTACATGAAGTCAAATTTTGCAAGTTACACCCAGGAGACATAATGTCTCTGATAGCACTAATAAATATCAAACTCTATTTTTTGTAAGTTGAATCATTATATACTAATGCAAATTGTGCAAAATGATATACATGAAAAAATATTGATACCCCTAACCTAAACTCACTCCTTCTTGTTCTTATCATAGAAATTAAACTATATACTGTATATGCCCTCATTTAGACCCATAGAAGTTAAAGCATTCAAGGCATAAATCCAAAAGGATTCTCTCTTGGACAATAGTAATTTGCTATCTCCTCCGTTTGGGTTATCTTTACCATGTTCTAATATGGTGAAAGTTAAACCTTTTAGATCCGAATGATATTTTTCCCAAAAAATTTTTGAGGGAGGCTTTGTGTCTTCACCTTATTCTTTATATAACTTAAATGTTCCTGTATTCGGATTTCAAAACATCCTTTTACTTTTCTTACATAAGCCAAACTACAACTGCACCTAATTCTATATATTATGAAATTGCAATTACAAGTTACAATTTAATTTTTGTCCTCCTCTTGCCACATAAAGGTCTTTTCATCTATATATTTACAACAGATACAATGGTTGCAAGGATAGCAAACTGTTCTTATACTCAATAAGCCTGATGGTCCTTTCTCGTAGGTTACCTTATTGTTACAAGACAGTAATTGACTGGATGCTAGGATATTTATCAATGTGGTGGCTTTCTTATAAACCAAATGTGGTTTGGCCAGAAGATTTAAACCCAGGACTGGATCCCACAGGAGTATATTCCAGTGCTGCTCTAAAACCCTCTGAATTTTCTTGTTCTCCCTATTATATTGTGTAATAAAAGACTTACAGTAGGAATATTTTTTCACTTGGACATTGTTTTTCTTTGAATACTGTAGGGCAACTCCGTTCTGATTTGCTGGTTTGAATCTGGCACCTTCAAACATTCTAAGATCATAACCCCTTTCAAAAAAATCTCTTTCAATGAATTCAGAATGTTCCCAATATTTTTCAATTTCTGTACAGTTTGTCTTTAACCTAATGTTCATTGTTCTTCCAAGAGAGAAGGTTGCAACTGATGTATTATATAAAACTATCAGCATCAGTTTCCTTGAAGTGTGTACTAGTACAAATATTTCCATCTGATAATCTTGTTAAACAATGATCTAAATAATCAATAGACACTTTGTCTTGCTTAAATGGAAACTCTAAGTTATAATCATTGTATTGAATAAAGTGCTCAATCTTTATACCACCTCCTACAAACTCAGGGCCTGATTCAGCACCGGACGCTATTTGCACTCGCTCGTTCAGAAACAGGGGCCGGATATTTAAATAGAGCACTCGCTCTTTGCAGTGTGTTGACGCCTCTATGTCTGAACGAGCGAACGAAACATGCCCTCGCTATATTTTAAAAACGCCCCCTGGCCGCTCGCATCATACGTCATCTCCGCTATTTATTAGATTAATCGAGTTCATCAAAAGGCGTCTGAACTGCTCACAGTGCTTGTGGTAGCATTTTCCAACCGCAATCATGCGAGCAGTTCAGGCTAAAAGACAACCAAGTGACGTGGTCGATGACGCTGCTTTGTTAATTATGCACACCCTTAAAACGCCTGTTTTGACCGTTTGGCACACCTGCGTTCGGATCTCCACTCCCCGTTTTCGAGCACCTTCCCCTGTTACCACCCACAAACGCCTCATTCTGTCACATAAATTAGCAGGCATTCACTATTTTGCGAGCACAAAATTTCCCGACCGCAATGACTGGTTCGCGCATGCGTATTACAACCCATACACATGCGCAGTTGTGCGAACATCGCTCGGAGCGAACGAGCGGCCGCTTACGAGCGGCTCTGAATCAGACCCTCACTCCCAAATATAAATTTGTCCTCCCATTTGCCCATAAAGATATTTGCATATGCCATGGCAAATTTCATGGCCATAGTGGTGCCCTGTTTCTGGAGGAAATATTACCATTCAAATGTAAAGAAATGATGTTCCAAAATTAAACTAATTCTATTGATCAAGAAGTCCCTTTGTCCCTTTGTTTTTGAGTTATCTCTTGATCTGCTAATATAATTTTTTTCATCATGTGGAATTGATGAATATACAGTAATGCTTGTACAACAATAGTTAATCCATTTTGTCCCCATTTAAAATCTTTAATGTCTCTCAGAAGACTAGTAGAGTCTTTCTTCTAAACAAAGGATCTGAGATTTCCAACATATTGTAAGGCTGTAATTTCAAGTCTATAAAATGGGTTAAGATTGTTGTAAGGGAATTGACCCCTGATATCATGGGTACTCCCCAGGGAACCTTCTTTTTTCTTATAAACCTTTGGGATATGATAAAAGACTGGAGTTCTAGGGAATTTTGTGTGTAAATAATCAAATTCTTTCTAACAGAATAAACCATCTTTATTGGCCTGATTTAACAATCTGAATAACTCATCTTTATGTATTTTAGTCAGATCTTTATTTAGCCTCTCATAGATGAAAATGTTATTAAAAATGTTAAAGGCCTCACCCATATATTGTTCTCTGTCTTGAAATACCACCCCTCTTTGTCAAATCCTGGTCTGTTTAGCACTAACTGTGCATAAGTCTAACACTAACTGTCCCTCCTAGAGCCTAACCCTAACCCACTTGTAAGTGCCTAACCCTAACCAACAAAAATACTTTTGGTGTCATCCATTTCAATGTTGACCTTTTAACCCAGTCAACCTTTTGTACCTGTCTATCTTCAACCATGTCAATCTTGTGTGTAGACCATTTGTACCTGTAGACCTTTAGTCCCTGTCTACCTATTAACTGTCCACCAACTGGTGTCTATATAGATATTGTCGCCTATTTAGTGTAGATCTATTGACTGGAACCCAATGAAATAACATGATCAGTTAATATTTCATTACGTATTTCCACTTTGATAGACATCCATTAGTTCCCTAGCAATTGTCTTTGTTTATGTTTTGTACAATGGTAACACTTCCGAGTATTTGGTATCTTACTCAATTGCCACTAAAATATACTGATGACCCCAGCAGACTTTATTAGAGGTTCAACCAAATACAAAGCTATTCTCTCCAACGGGACCTCAGTAATGGGAAATGGGACAAGTGGACTTCTATACTGTGGCCTGGGAACAATGGCCCTCATTCAGAGCCATACGCTCTGAGCAGAGCGCACGCTCTGAATGAGGGCCGGGCTCCATGAAAATGGAGCGTCCTCCTGGACGCTCGTATAGCTGTGGGTCACCACCCACAGGCTATATGAGCGTGCATTGTGATGGCCGCGATGGTCGTGACCATCGCGACCATCGAAATTGCGAGCCGGAGCCTGCGGTTGAGATTTTCATCACTAGTGACAATCAACATTGACATCACTAGTGACAATCAACATTGACAGCACACCCCCTTTGATCGGACACAACGAGCAAAGGACTTTCCTTCGCTCGTCGCGTCTGGCGCATGCGCACGACGGAGCTCCCTCCGTTGTGTGCATGCTCAGTCCATAACATCGACCCACTTGCGAGCGGACAGCCGCTCGCGAGTGGGTCTGAATCAGGCCCAATATCCACAATATCTTCTCCTTTATTTGACACTTGATAAAACAAATATTGACATACAGTACTGCCATGTGAGAATACATCAACCTATTATCAGGCTGCACTGGGTTTCCATCAATCACTTTCACATTTTCTCTAGCCTTTACAAAAGTAGGGTCTTTTAACTGTTCTGATGCAAAGATATATTTTCTTAGTTCAAGATCAGACATAACATCAATTGGTTCCACAACATTTCCTACTATAGTAGAAGATACAGTCTGCACCCCACTTCTGATTTCTGACTCCCCAATCACTTTAATGAAATACCCCTCAACTGTTTGGACTTTTAATATACAGTCTACAAAGAAAGAGCTGACCTGTTTGCTCTCAGAGCAATGCCAGGTTGGAGGCTTAGGGCCATATTCAATTAGAGATGAAAAGTCTTTTAATTTATCACCGATGATGTCATTTTCGCAGTTTTCACTTATCCCAATATTCAAATTCCAAGACTTTTAGCAGGTGCAAAAAGTCTTTGTTAAAAAATGGGTGATAAGTTTTCTGTACTGAATAGGTGGCGAAAAAAAAGTGTAGAATTGGGGTTCTGGGGTGCAGACTTAAAAGAAAAAGTAACCTGCACCCCTTGGAATGTCCCCTAAAAGTTATGTGTCAAAAAAAATAATTAGCTTAGGACACCCAAAAAAAGTGGTTTCAAGTGGCAGAAAAAAAAAGTTGGGGGACAAACTTAAAAACTAGCAAAATTGACTCAGGGAAGTCCCGGCAGGTGTTTCCTAGAATACGGGTGGTTGCGGTTGGTGGATTTTTGAAGAATTTTTAAAGTTCACTTTAGGGACTTCAAAATATGCTTGCACCCTTTTTCATGTACCCCAAATTTGATGGGACTAGTTCTTTTGAAAAAAAATATTGCTAAATGCTATTCTTCACCACTTATTCAAAGCCAGATAAAGCACCTGCTGACACCGTTTAAAATCCCCAAATACCTTTAGCAGGCCAAATCGGGGGTACCCATAGTGATCCCCCATGTCAGACCATCTTTTGGGGCATGACAGGTTGATTTCCCCAAAAAGTGACAGGACTTTTTGCTACTTACCTTTCCGCCGGATCCCGCTTTAGCCGAATCATAATTGAATACGCAGGTACACGCCCGATACTTTATCCCCTGGAAAAATGGTGATGATGGTGAAAAGTCCGACCTCTGACTTTTCGTCTCTAGTTGAATATGGCCCATAGTTGGTTTGATATGCAGTGTTGCCTATCAGAGATGTGGCTTATATTGTTTTGATGCTTTTATCCTACAATTAGTAATTTAATAGAAATCTTGATTGTGTCTTTTGTTGAACTGATCTTTTTCCCCAAATTGTTTCCTTGACCCTCCTCCTTCCTGCTACCTTCTACTGCCTCCTCTTTATTTTTCTTTCTTTCTATAAACTCCTGGTTTCACTCTTGATATTGTAGTTTGGAAACTAATAAAGATCGTTTTAAAAAATAAACAAAGATTTTTTATTTCTGCTTTCAATATGAATCATGGTCTTGGTTATGGATTCGGTTTTGGTTTTGGATTCCTTTAAAATTGATAATAACAGTTAAAATCATGAAATTTGGACCTGTATATATGCAATCCAAAACCTAAGATTTGGTTTTTAAATCGGAGTTCAGAACTCACAGCAGACTCAAGCCAGGTCTCGGTTCTACAGGAACTGGAAAAATTATCTGAGCCGGGATTTGATTCAGGATAAAACCCCCAAAGTTTGGGTGTGTTCATTTTTTGCGAAACCCAAATCGCACATATCTAGTCTCCATAGATTGGTGTGGGAACTAGAATGAATTGTCAATTTGCGCTACTAAAAAGGGCTAGTTAAAACATTGGAGGGGGATCAGGTTTCCTCAAGACATCAGAAGACATTGCAAGGTGGGTGTCTGCAGTGGTAAATACTTATGTAGTACTGCAATACAAATTGAAAGAACTTCTGCAATAGAGAGAAAAATATGATAAACAGTCCCCTGGGTGATTTACTCTATACTGACAGTACAAGCTTACTTTTTAATATCTACTTACAGCCATGACAAATTTATTGGACTGAAAATGACAAAATGTAGTACATTACTTCTATACAGTGTCTGTTTAATTATTCTGTTTTAGCTATTAGTAACTATTTTCTTGTGGATGTTACTTTATTTAGTGATTATTAAGATCATATTTAGGTTTAGAAAAAACTAAAGATAGGTATTTCTTGTGTATTATGAAGAATCAGCCTTGATACTTTTTGTTCTTTTTTTTATAAATAATATTCAATAGACCCGAGACATTAAATATGTGAAGTGTTAGGTTCAAGAGATTAAGGGCAATGACTGCCATCTAGCTCACTTTTATTTCCATCTCAATGCAACCTTGCATCACTATACATCTGTTTTGTTGATTCACAAGAGCACTTCAGAAGCTATACAGTTGATTTTGACAAGTGCTACAATTTAAACTGGTAGATAATTCTTACCAAGATGATTTCAATAGAGATATTATAATTTAGAGCAATGCTACATTTCTTTCTAGGATTTGAAATTACATCTAATATACTGTGCACTTCAGATTGATAATTGTATTTTACAATTTAAACATTGTATTTAATGGTAAAAATCTGAAAATGTTGCTCAGATAACCATTATTGAAAATAATGTACACATCTGTATCATTGAAAGCTTTTTGTTTATGTACAGTTATGTCATGTTGTAATATCAATTTTTTTTTATTACTTTTAGTACATACATTATTCAATTAATGGACATAATGTGACATTATGAACATAAATAAATATCACAGTTCTATGGGAAATTATGGATCCAGAGCTATCAGTATGTATTTGTCCATCCAGTATCATAGATTGAGAGAATAATGCTGTGGTTCCCTCATGCGATCCTCAAGGCTCCCCAACAGTTCAGGTTTTAGAGTTATCCATTGTTGAGCACAGGTGGTTAAATCAAATTGATTGAGTTACTGTGGTCAACCATGGATATTTCTAAAACCTGAACTGTTGGGGAGCCTTGAGGACTGTGTTTGGGAATCTCTGGTCTAATGCACAAGTGGTGTTTGCTAAGCACCCCCACAAGGAAGTTAGGACTTCACTGAGCCTATTACACAGGTTGCAGTCCCTAATATTGGTTACTGTTTTGATATATGGGTAGTAGTTAGCTAGCACTAAGGGAAGACAGCAAGGTGGGGTTTGGTACACTTAAGGGAGTATGCAAAAGACAGTCACAAAAGTATGCAAAAGACAGTCCAGGGAGTATGCAAAAGACAGTCACGAATGAAGTTAAGAAAGTCATGGATTAACCACAGGAATATTGGATTATTTTGCTCACCTGATCCCCCTACGTAATTATAGCCCTGCGATGATAATCCTAGGGTTGGTTTGACACTGTAAGCAAGGGGAGTCCACTCTGTGTGTATCTTTGCTGAAGTAACACCAGCTGATAAAGACTACTGCTGATTAAGGAATTGTTCCTCTGATTAATCCACTACAGCCTAGCCTTAAATTTGAAAAGTGGGCAGTGGGAATACACACATTTTTCTGATCAATACAACAGTGTTATGTGACTATAGCAACCGTCAGATGGCACATGATGCAGCAAGCAGAGAGTCTTTAAAATACTCCTCTGAGCTCTGTTTTTACAGTAAAATCCTCCCTCTCTCCCCTCTGTCATCACATAACATGCTGACAGTCTTATGTTGGGTACACACTAAATGACGTGTACCCAGTGCAATGTGTCGCGGAGCAGGTTCCGGTGGGGTGCCGGCGGGGTGCCGGCATCGGCAAGTGCATACACACTTGCCGATGCCAGGAGCGATAACGCAACAGTGGGGGCCATACTGCATTCGGCAGCATGGCCCCTGCTGATATCACCCATCGGACCTACATGCAAAGTTGATGGGCGATGTCGCTGACGACGTGCAGACGCATGCATTATCAGTGACATAGCGAGTACACACTGCCCGATGTGGATGATATGCTGACAGTCTTATTCTGGGTACACAGTAAACAATGTGTACCCAGCACGTTGAGTCACAGTGGGGTACTGGCATCGGCAAGTGCATACACGCTTGTCATTGCCAGGAGCGATGATGTGACAGCGAGGGCCATGCTGCATTCAGCAGCATGACCCCTGCTAATGATATCACCCATTGGACCTACATGCAAAGCCGATGGGCGATGTCGCTGACGACGTGCAGGCGCATATCTACATATCGTCTGGTGTGTACCCGGCTTTAGAGCCTGCATCTGTGAAGCAAGCTGACTGTATCTGTACCTGTTATCCATATTTATTTTCCCTAAAAAGAGATTTTGAAGAAGTGATAATTGTGTAATATGTAGTATAGCCAAGAAAAACAATCAAAGCCATGACAAAAATACTTTGTGTGCTATGTAAGGAAAATGTAATTTATTGTCCATGTATGCTAAATACAGAACATGTCACCATGATGTTTATTTTATTTTCATGAGCTGCTTGTGCTGTTATTCTAATGCTATTACTATTTTTGCCAAGCTCTCTCCTCAAAACAATCGAATGACACATCCAAGAACATATTTCTCAGTATAACTAATACATGATCATTTACCAAGAAGTACAAATAAAAATCCAAATCTCAGAGATGAAGAGTTAGGTGCTGATGCTGAGTTTGAATGCATTTACATCCAAATTTGCAGACAAAATGTAGTTAATTAAAAAGGCACAATTTTGTGCATATGCAAACTTGAAAAAAATTACAGGATGTATACAGGTCTGCACCTGTAGCATATATGCCAGGTTTGCATCAAGCATATCTCAACACGCACCCAGATTTGAACACATTTGTTTTAATTGTAAAGTACAAATTTGCTATCAGTTTGGCATAGCATAAAAAATCCTCAGGTAGCAGAGGCAGAAAAAATAAAAAAAATACTTGCTAATATACACACACAAAAGGCAAATAATATTTGCATGAGCAATGCAAAAAAGTAACTGTCAGCATCAGATGTGAATCCACGATCAGACGTAATTAGCTAGTGCTGTCATCAGTGATCAGTAGCAGCAGCAGTTTGTACTTGCACCAGCCCACAATAAATATGACAGGCATATATTTAGGTCTGCATCTGTTAACAATTACACAAACATCTCATTGCTCTATTTGGCCTGTGTTAGACCTTCCCTTCACTGCTCCATTCCTGTTATACACAAGCAGGCATATATCTGCATACTCACAAACAGATAGAGCTTATGTTTTGGGAATCCACAGAACCAATTTGCATATAAGCTATGAAAACTGGTATTGAATCTAACCAGTGGAGGTTCCAGAGTCAGTGCAGTCCAAAATTCAAATATGGAAGCCCCACCAACAGCCCTTCCAAACATCACCAGCCAGGACTCACTGGCAGTTGAGGTGGCTCCCCTATTTGAATTTTGGACTGCTGCAGCCCCACCTCTGGAGCTACCACTGAGTTTAACTCAGTATAAGCCCCATTGTTAAGTAAATATAACACAGATGATTCTAAGTCACACCACCGGTGTTAATGTATGAATCTTTTGCCAGTCACCAGGGCCTCACAAAGCACAGAGCCCTGTGGTCCCTGCATCTGGTTAGCAGGGTGCCTGTAATGGTACCCTGCTGCTAGAATCTCTGCAGCATTGCCACCTGGAGCGTCCTTAGGATGCTTCAGGCATTCCCACCACTGCTCTTACAGCACCATGAGGATGATCCAAGCATTGCTGAGATTACCAGTGATTGTGGCCCATCCATGTGATGTCATACTGAGGGGCATGGCCTGTACAGGGTACCGAGAAATCTAGTTACGGCTCTGCTGGTCACACATCTGTGACTTTATGCAAATGCCACTACAAGCCCTTCCCTGGTGTACAGCCGTGCAAGGACTGAGACATCCAGCATGAGCATCTTTAGATGCTCAACTACTGCCTGTTTGCACAACTGAAACTTGCACTAGGCCCATGCTAAAAGCAGATTTTCCATTAGTGTTTGGTCTCCAATCTCAATGATTGTACTTCTGAGTTTGCAAATACTACAGTAACACACCCGCTGGGGGGCGTAACTAGGGTGGTGTGGTCAGTGACACCGCATAGGGCACAGAATGTCCTGTGGGTGCAACCAGCCGGGCTGCTGACAGCATCATGGCTGGGCTGCTGACAGCACCAGCAAGTGGGTGCGGCACCTGTTTCAATTTGTTGCCATCCACGAGCCAATCATGGCTCATGGACTGGCAGCCAACCACAAGCAGCAGGTGGTGAGTTAATCACTGCTCACTGTGTTATAGCTTTGCCTACTCGCGACATCTGATGGTAGCATTGGTGACTGGGAGCAGACATCTGATGAAGAGCTCCAGCCGCTGCGGAAGAGGCGAGAATTTGGCCCCTTTGGACAGGATGGGCCAGCTACAGAAAAAAACAAGATGAGGACAGGAGAGTGCTGCAGCTGGTGGGAAGCAAGAGTTAAATGAAGCTCTCTACTGCAGCATCTCCCAGCTTTCCTGTAGGCAGCCTTGGCCACTGGTAATTTACCATCCCTCCCAGACCACCAGGTGTCAGGCATTATGCACATGCTTGCAATAAGTCCTCAGGCTTGTGGGGCATGTTAGGAGGAAAGAGGGCCCATGCCAAAAGTATAAGTGACTCTGGGCATTAGGGTGATATTCTTGGCCATGAGCCTGGAAAATTCAGTTTAGACGGTTAGTGCACATCTGCATAATGGATAATTGAGCCATTGTGGCATAATTATTTACAGGCAGCAGGTAGATATCTAGAGTAAAGCTCATAAACATCTCTTATATGGTGAGCAGTCAGAAGATATGGGTAAAGTAATAAGCAATATGTAATTAGATTAATCCAAGTCCCAGATCAATAACCCTTATCACCACCTATATCACTATCCTCATACATAATTCCCTGGCTTACTCACCCCAACTGGTTTATTTGCTAAGAACAGTATACCTATTAATACCATTATTTTCAATACATGTATTAAATCCCTTCTTATTTCATTTAGGGATTCTGCCATTACTTCTTCTCTTGACAGTAAATTTCACAGTCAGATACTCCCCACAATGCAAAACCTTTTTTTATGTGGGTAACAAAAAAATCCATACCTCCAATATTGGTGGATGCAGTCTTGTCACTTGCACAGTTTATACAAAGCTCCTCAGACAAATCTTTATATTACCCTTAAGTATATTTGTACAGATCAATCAGGTCACATCTAGAGCACTTTCTGCCCATGTAAATAACTAATTGTATCATGTATTTCTTTACATATTTAACACCACATAGTCTGTACTTTACTACAATAGTATATTCCAGGCTGCTTCACTAATACAATTCCTAACTAACGTAAGTATTGCATATAGGCTATTTTGGTGATCTTATTAGTATGCTAGTCATTATTTGACACAACCTGAGCTGTCTTCAGCAGTGGAGTAACTAGAGTCTTTGGAGCAAGTTGAAAAATGGTGCCCTCCCACACAAACACATAGCAAATTATATTTTTGTGCCGAAGGCGTCTTCACATACCAAAGGGGCATGGCCACTGAAAATGGGGCATGCCAACATTACACACCACCCATTCCTCATCACTCTGGGAACATTCCTTTTCATTGTATATGCACCATAACCTATACAGTAGTTTCTCACAATGTGGAACCGCTAAAGAAATGTATCTTCCCTGGGAAAACGGTATCTTCAGCTGGTATTCATTATTCTTGTAGGTCTTATCATCCAGAAGATGCTTGTCTTTGTAGGAATATTAAGAAGGTCATCATCATACAACAGCAGTTCAACCACTTGTTCCCCCTGTGTAACTTCCTTCCCCTGCATATCTCAGATACACAATCTCCCCCTGCATCATCTCTCAGCACACCATCACTTCCCCCCTTCGTCATCTCTCAGCCACACCATCACCTACCCCGTGTCGACTCTCAGCACACCACTGCATCCCCCTCTGCATTGTCTCTCAGCACACAATTAGCTCCCCCCTGCATCATCTCTATGCCACACCATTGCCTCCCCCCTGCATCATCTCTCAGCCCCACCATCAACTCCCACCCTGCATAGTCTCTCAGCACACCATTGACTCCTCCCCTGTGTTTCTCAGCACACTATTGCCTCCCCTCTGTATCATCTCTCAGCCTCTCCATTGCCTCCCCCTCTGTGTCATCTCTCAGCACAACATCATCTCCCTCCTGCTTCATCTCTCAGCCACTCCATCGCCTCCCCCCTATGTCATCTCTCAGCACACAATTACTTCCCCTCAGCATCTTTATCCAGCACACCACTGCCCCCCTTGCATTGTCTCTCAGCCACAACATCACCTCCCACCTGTGTCATCTCTCAGCCACACCATTGCCTTCCCCCTGCATCATCTCTCAGCAAACCTTTGCCTCCTCTCTGCATCATCTCTCAGCCACACCATCACCTCCCTTAGTGTCATCTCTCACCACACCATCACAGATACACACACACACACACTGACACAGATACACTGACACAAACACACACTGACAGAGATGCACACCCCTCTTTCACACAAATGCACCCCCCCACAGCAGTCCAGTCCCCCGTCCCCCTGGGCAAAGAAACTAAGACACACCTGGGTGCATGCTCCAGAGCTGAGAGAGTGCCAGGGAATGAAGAGTTACTCTGTCACCTGGCAGCTATCAGGTTGGGAATGACTGCCCGGAAGGGGCTAGACACTTCTGCTGCAGCTCCCCCTATAGTCAGCACCAGCAGGCACAGTTGCCTGAAAATTACATAATTAGATAAGTCATCGGTCCAGGGCAATGGTGGTGGGAGGGGTGGGCAGTGCGGGTATGATGCCATGGCCAGCAGCACCCCCCTTTGCCGGGCCTGTCACGGTGCCCAGGGCACATGTCCTGATCGACCCCCCCCTAGTTATGCCACTGGTCTTCAGTGCACTCCCACGTCTACACTTCCAACTTCACTGGCCCCAATCAGTACCTGATCAGTCACCATAAAACTACTCTTTATGTTGTTTATTGACCACACTGATGCACGCTACTACAGTAGTTTTAAATGATGTGCTTCAAATATGGTAAGCCACTTCATCCCGAACAGTACTGTTCCCACTCACACTGAGTGGCATTAGCAGACACAAACATCTTACTGAAAATTACTATGCAATGTGGGGATTAACAAAAAAAACATATTTCCACACAGCTTAACATATTTTCATCAAACATTTAAGCTGAGAACCCAATGTTTATGGTTCTCATTACTATTTCAACACTGATATACTGTATATGCTTAAAATATCACTGACAAGCAGATACAATCATGTATACTAACCGTACTACTCGGAGGCTGAAATATGACACTAATATTGTTTTTTTTTAAACCACACAACCTTATTGACATTACTTGCAATCAAGTAAGACATACTGTAAATTAAAATATGGTGATTAACAAAAACAATAGAACCAATATATAAACAAATACATTGTTTTTTTACTATACTGTACAATCATAGGTTCAATTGACATTTCATTTGTAACAAATTGGATACTGTAATATAGAATACAACAGGTTGTAATTAGAACTGATTCTCACCAGTTTATGGCCAGAATCAAAAAAGCACCAAAAATTTGACTATAGATATGATCGAATAACTTAGCCATAGATAATAAAGATACAAATATAAAAAATATATATATATGTATGTAAATATCAGATTGAATAAAACCCAATGGTCCTTAGCAAATAGTTGGCATACAAGTAATTAACTTTGTGAAGTTCATTAGTAAATTATATTTACATGGTATATCTAGGAGAAAAATTACCATATTTGAAAGCCTTTACAGAAAATTTTAACCCAAAGTTTATAAACAATTGCCATCAGGCTTTTTTTATATTTTCTATTACATTATATTTGTGTTCATATCCATAGTTATAAAAGTTACAAGATGCATGCAGATTGTTGACACTAGTATATGTGCCAGGTTTACATCAAGCATATGGCAAATACTGTATATTTACATCCATAATTTGAAACATTTGTTGTCATGGAGAAATATGTTTTTGCTATAAGGTTTGATTAAAACATAAAAAAGCTATCATACACCACACACTTTATAAGTATTCCTCCTATGTATAGAGAAAAAAGAGCTTCCTAAAATACAGCAGGCTTCAAAAAACTCATATGCTAGAAAACAAAGAATTAAACAAGCACCTATCATTTTCAGCAGTGCATCCACAATTAACCAATCAAGAGCACTTACCTAAGCTTGATTACCATTATCAGTGTGTATAAATGCGTATCTTCACCAGTCTTAGGTACACCCCATCTGTTCCCAATTACCCAAATATGTCATTTATTGTCATCCAAACAATAATAAAACTTCCCTTTGCTTGCTTCTACAGTCACAAATGGCTGCAAGTGTCAGATTCAAGCAAGCATAGACACATATGCATGTGGCTTGTTTCCTAGGCATGTTCAGAACCAATTTGCATTTTACTGACAAGTCTAGCTCTGTATTCAGGGGCATAGCTAACATGGGTGCAGTTGCTATGGGACCTGCAGCAACTCCGGGGCCTACCTCCCCCTGCACCAAGCTTACCTCACAGGTCATTACACACTGTGAGAGAAGCAGCCACAACACTGCACACACATGCAGTTCTGGACATACAGGAATTGCTGATCACAGCTGTGCCATCCTGCTTCTGATTATTTTAACTATGTCACTATGGGGGCGGATCAAATGCACAAGAGGTAATCCCATCCTATTGGGTTTGTGAACTTCTGTGAGTTGCTTCGGTTGCCAGCATGAACACTTTTTTCTGTACCCCAGTTGCTCATGAACGATGTTGTGCACAGTACCCACTGGGATGTTCAGTTTCTCAGCAATATCACTAACTTGAATGTGTCTGTCCTCCTGAGTCAGACCTTCAATGCGGCACAAAGTTTCATTTGTGGTGGATGTGCTTGGCTGGCCAGACAGCTGCTCATCTTGAATGCCTGTCCTGCCATTATCAATAGCATTGCACCATACCCAAACCTGTTTCCGTGACATGACGTTATTACTTTACACCAGGACAAGTTGGCAATAAATTTCAGCTACTGATGTATCCTTTAGATGCAGAAATCTGATCACACTATGCACCTCAATGTTTGACCATGTTTCAGCCAGCCCTGCTATCTTACAACTAGAGATATGCGGTTCGGTTTTCCAGAAATACAGACACACCCAAATTTAGGGGTTCCAAGTCGAAGCAAGTCTCAGTTTGAAATCACTTTGGGGTTCTGAGTGGAGTCGAGTTCTGGTTCGGTTCTGTAGTCTGTTTGGAACATGGATTTGAAAACTGGACTCAAGTTTTGGATTACATGTAAACAGATCCAAATTACATGAATTTAGCTGTTTTATCGTTTTTTATCAATATGTTATTAATTTTTAAGGAATCCAAAACTGATCCAAAACCGAATCCGAACAGAGCGGCCTATTCATCATAACTAAACTTTCTCTGGAGGTAATTAGGTTTAGAACTTGTATGGAGTTCTACCTAATTACTGGAGGAATTCATCATTCCTCCTCCCTAGAACTATATATTCCGAAAAGCTGTCATTTTTGTGAAGACAGATTTTCAGGAAATAGATAGTTATCCCTCTCTACACTAACTTACCGCAGCTGGAAGCAGTGCTGCGCATGCGCTGTTACATCGGTAAAACCAGCGCATGCGCAGCACTGCCTTTAGATGTGGTAAGTTTGTGTCCCCCCCTCCGCTCACCTGCCCCCCCTCGCCCCCACTCACCTCCCCCCGTCCAGCACTTACCTGCCCACGCAGCAGCCTCCAGCTCCGTCTGCTATGCTGTCATGTGGTCTCCCAACAGCACACAGTACTGTTTAGTTAAAAAAAAAACACATTTTTTTTTCTAAACTTTATTGTGTTCTGTTGGGAGAACACATGACAGCATAGCAGACGGAGCCAGAGGAGAGACCAGAGCGCTGGAGGACCTGCCCATGCCATCACAGGTAACTGTTACCTGCTATTCGCCACCTCATAGTGGCGAATAGTAACTCCATCAAATTCCGAAAATACATAACTTTCGGCTATTGATGAATACCATAATTTCCATATCCCCATGCTAATGTATGGGGAGTGTGGAAATTAACGCAGGGGGACTTAACACAGGAGATATCAGTGATATCTCCTTGCTAAGTCTCTTCATGAATACTAAAATAACATTATTTAAGGAAAATGTTCTCAAAAACATTATTTTAGTGTTGATGAATAGGGCCCAAAAACACTGGAGGGTGGTTTTGCCAAAACCAAAATCAAAACACAATGAAAAATTACAGTGTTTCCCTGATAATAAGACCTACCCCAAAAATAAGCCCTGCCCTTACTTTTATAAAACGGTCCAAAATAAGCCCTGCCCCGAAAATAAGCCCTAACAAAATCCTCATTTTGTCCGGTCCCTGCGCTACACTAAAATGCCACCAGCTCTACCCCCTGCATGAAATGGATGCTTCTGTTAAAGATTTAACAGTGGCATCCAATCACAGCTGCAGCGTCTCACTCTCTCACAGTGAGCGCGCGGCAGCTGGCGTGCATGGCAGCGTCATTTACAGCAGCATCACGGAGGAGAGTAGAGAAACAGAGGAAAAAAAATAAAGGTAAGTACAAAATTGTAAAGTAGGACTGAAGGCATGATGGGGATAAAAGCAGGACTGGGATTCGGGGTATGGACACTTATGATGATGTTGTTGAAAAAGATGACATGACCATTTTTGAATAAAGATAGATTTTTTTTGTTCACACTTACCTGTTTATTGAAATTGCTGTCAATGTTAATTAAAATGAGCCCTACCCTGAAAATAAGCCCTATGGAGTTTTTTTGACCAAAAACAAAAATAAGACAGTGTCTTATTATCGGGGAAGCACGGTAGAACAAAAACACAGGGGTTGACACACATCTCTACTTACAACTGATATTGGAACAGTATGATTGATATGAAGCACAATCTAATGGCCATGAGGGTAAGTAGTGGTCTACCTGCTCTGTCCTGGCTGGAAATTAGAATGCAATAGAGAATATTACACACGTAAGAGATCTTGTTAGTACTTTTTCTTCTTCCTCCCCAGGAGAAGCCCGGTAAGGAGAAGCATGTGGGTTGCGACGTGGGCGAGGCCTGACGGTTCACATCATTAAGCCCCCCTTCATGGTAAATTGCCTCGATTGCCACAAAATTAAATTGGGAACAGGGCTAAATGACGTGATTCTTGAAAATCACATCATTAAGCCATGCCCACTACATGGGGACTCGCGATTACCGTGGAAGTTCTCCCCATTTTGCCTACTTTACTAGGAAGTGAGCAGAATGTGGTAGAAATGCCTACTCTACCGGGGAAGCGGGGAGTTACCCAAAAAATTGTGAGCCTCCTGCGATTTCTGGGAGAGTAGGAATGTGTGCCTCAATGCCACCACTGCAGCTCATTATCCCTACCTAAAATTGCTGAATGCAAGTGAATTTATTTTTTTCTTAACTGAACTGACTGGCATTACAGTAATGGCCTGCCAGGGTCAGACTGACTGATGGAGACTACAGGGGTCTGGAGTGACCTTCGGTGGCCCAGGCTCTGCTGCACAAGAGTCCTGCCCCTTTAATATTGAGGGTAGGAACTCAGGGCCTGATTCAGACCCACTCGCGAGCACTGAGCACTCACAGGCGGGTCGATGTTGCCCAAGTGCGCATGACAGAGATGGCCAAGCCGTCGTTATGGGTCCTGCTGTTGATGGTGATTGACAGCATGCCCCCTTTGGTGGGCATGCCAGGGGCGTGGCTGCCCAGATGGAGGCGTTCCTATGGGAATGCCTACCATCTGGGGCCGGCCCCACTGACATCACTAGTGATGTCAGTGGGAGTGCTTTTGGTTCTGATAGAGCCAAAAGCACTCCAGGGCTTGCGGCAGCAAGACCCTACCACAAGGGTCTCGTCGCAAGCCCGATGGTCTCAATGGTCTTGACCATCACGACCATCATTTTGGCCGCTTGCTATAGCTGTGGGTGGTCACCCACAACTATGCGAGCGGCCAGGAGGCCACTACAAACAGCAAGAGGGATGGCCCTGATTCAGAGCGAGTGCTCTGTCAGAGCGTCCAGCTCTGAATCAGGGCCTCAGCACTACAATCCAATTATAGCACCCTGATTTTTTTTTACTTTTACCTCTAAGCATCATGATGTTGAGATCCTGTTTTTGTAAAGATTCAGGAACACTGGGAGTAGATATCCAGAGTGGAAATAAGCAATAGAAGACCACATAGAAGCCATAAAGTTAGTAATAGTACTACAATGGACTTGAAAGGGATTAATATGAAATCATGTTTAAGTTCCAATACTGTGTTTTCAAAAAACTGAAATGGGGAAGTCAGCCTGTAGATTATGGGCTATTTTTTTCATGCAATAATTTAGCATTTATTATTTTGTGATGTTAGTGTTCTGTCTCTTTGTTTGACCTTGGCATGCTTATGTATGAGTTCCAACAGTTTAAAATCCAATATTTAGAGATGTTTAGTGATAACTAAAATACTCTTTCTATTGTACACTAATCTCTACATTAAACTCTTTATTGTATATAAGTCTTTGGAAAGTTCTCTCTATTGTATGGAGTTCTATTTAATGCACTTTGTACTGTATGGCAATTACTGGAATGCTGTCTGTATTGGATGCCGGTCAGTGATATGTTGTTTGTACTGTATGGTGGTCATGTGAATGCTCTTTTTATTGTATGGGGGTCATGTATATATTCTCTGTATTGCATTGTTATTTACATGTTGATATTTGGATTTTGAAGCACATGGGCCTGCGGTGTCTATGTTTTCATTTCAAACCCCTCATGTTGAAAGCTAGCTATGTACCTGCCTACAAAAGTAATCACAGGAAAACTTTGCCTTCCCAAATGCAGCAATATATGGTCTGTGTAAACTATAATGCTGTATCTGTTGGTACTTTTTTACAATAGCTGGCTTTGTGTGGCATGCATATAATAATGCCCTCCAGCACCCCTGTTATAAACAGCAAGTCACTGAATTTGTTGCTAGGAATTCAAGGCAGATAGTGGTTATCCACTGCTAGAGTTTAGCAGCTAAATTGTTTTATTACATAGTCATATGTCCTGGATCATTATGGTAACTTACCTATGTACCTGAACTCTTCTATATGTATGTGACCTGGACCACTGTTTATGTACTTTGACTCTGCTATTTTCATGCTGACCAGACAAAACACTGCTTGTATACCCCACATGTGCTAATTATATGCCACCTGGACCAACAGCTGCTTGTGTATCCCAACTTTGCTTTAGTTGTGTTGCTTGGATCAACTAGTGAATGTGTTCTCTGTAGAGATGAGCAGGTTCAGATTTCAGAGATACGAGTCCACCCAAATTTAGCAGATCTGAGTCGGATCCAAGCTGGCTCGATTTTTCCCGCCTGATTCGGATCTCAAATCGAGGCAAAACTATAGAGTCTGAAATTTCGTGGTTCGCAAGCTTTCATCTCTATGATCAATGTAGTATATAAGGCATAGCCAAATGCAGGGGGGGTTTCCGTCTGCCTGGAAACCCCCCTCCCCTGCACACACCATGACCACAATAGAAATAGTAATATAATAGACTGGTACTAGTGCTACATTTTCTTCTCAGTATCACAAATGAAATGATTAGCACCAACTGTGGATCTTTTAAAATGTGTCAACCAGTAATAAATAAACCTGTGCACCAACTAGGAGATGTGGAAAACATGCACTGTTAGGGATGCACTGCTATACACCTTCAATAGGGTTAATAATGAATACTGTATAATAATACACTATCCAGTACATAAGGATACCGATATGTTCATATATGTCCAGGGCAGTGCTAGGTTCTTCTGCAGACTCCAAAATTTGCTCCAATGCTCAGGAATGGTGCTCACATCTGAAGAAAAACATTCTGCTCAGACAGAATTGACCTTCTGCCGCATCTAATGGCTTACTGTGATTGCTGGTCCTGTACATGCTGGAATAATGCAACACAATATACGTTGTATTTAACACATTAAAGCTGGATAAGTGCTAATTATGCCATCTTGATGGACAGGCCACACTCACTCTAAAATAAAGCATTTGCCACTGTAAGGGACCATGCGACGGATGCCATTTCACTCTGGCTGTGGAGACTGAACAGGGGGGGTGGGTAGTGTAGGGCTGGGAGAGGTGTTGGTGCTGTCTGCTGTGTCCTGGGCTGGTGCTTATCCATTCTGGCTGGGCTAGTGCTGTCACTGTGCTGTCTTCTGTGTCCATCTGGGCTATTGCTGATCCATCTGGGCTGTCTGTGCTGTCTGCTGTGTCCTGGGCTGGTGCTGTTGATCCATTCTGGGCTGGTGCTTTGATGTCTGCTGTGTCCATCTGGGCTGGTGCAGAACAGCAGATACATCTGTGCTGGTGCTGTGTCCATCTGGGCCCAAGTTCTGGACTCCAAAAAAAAAATATATTATATATATATATATATATATATATATATATATATTTTAGTAAAAAATCAAATTATTTTGTATCATTTTCTGTGTGTGTGCATGCGTGTTCGACTTAACTGCAATACCACACAAGATCCAGCCAACAATGCAAGTTGCAACCTAGTCTGCCCGACTCCAGTTGTGATCACTCTGTGCTCTGGGCCCAAGTACTGGAGCATAAAAAAAATGAAATCAATTGTCTTTTTTTTTATGTTTTACTTTCTGTGTGTGTGTGCGTGTATCCTGCCAGCAATACAAGCTGCAACCTAATGCTGCCCCACTCCAGTCATCCAGTACTCTGAGCCCAAGTTCTGGAGCTGGAAAAAAAAAACATATTGTCTTTTTCTTCAAATAATTGTCTGTGTGTCTGTGTGTGTTAGGCTTAGCCACACAAGATCTAGCAAGTAGGCAATGCAACCTAGTGCTGCCCAACTCCAGTCATCATCAATCTGTGCTCTGGGCCCATTGTATTTTTTTGTCAATTTTTTTCAGTGTTCCCACAACTGCACGTCTGTGAATTTTGTAACAACACCTTGGCTACACTATTGGTGCTTGAGACACTGCTTCAAGACCGCAGAAAATATGGAGCGCTGTCACATGACAGGAGAGCAAGGCCAAGAACCACATGTTGTAGCTGCTGCCAGCAGTGCAAGGCCTTTAACTTCCTCTATGAAGGCCCATGCCCCAGGGCTTAAGTCACGCCATCGATATGGTAAAGCTACTTTTACTGAAGTTAAGAAAAAAAATTGAAAGGAAATTTGCCTTTAGATAAACAAAAAATTGGCAATATGCCATTCACTACATGAAGTGGTAAAGAAAGGATAAGGCCTTGGCCTTTCTTTATGAAGTCTGCTGGTTCTGATAGATCTTTGGAAAAAACAACTATGTGCCCTGAGAAATCGAAATCACAAGTCCATGATGAGAGTGCAAGTGTGTCCGCTGTTGCCATGTGTGAGCAAGACCTAAATACTAGTGCACTGGAGGATCCTCCAAATTCCAACATTTGTGAGCCCTCTGTAAATATGGGGAAGGGCAGTCAACGTCTTGCAGACATAGTCAGTGAGGATGCTTCTGTGGAATTGCACATTGAAGAGGATATTTTGGTATTTGAAGGTGCTAAGGATGAAGAGGATGTTGATGATGAAGATGTTGGTGATTAGGATGTTAATGCAGAGGATGTCCTTTGTGTAAGTAAGGCAACTGCTGTTGCCCATGGATTGAAAAAGCCAAAGCCCATTTTTGTCATGCCGGGGCAAAAGACAAAAAAATCCACTTCTCATGTGTGGAATTATTTCCACCCCGATCTGGACAACAGTTGTCAAGCCATAAGTGACCATTGTCATGCAAGAGTGAGTAGAGGGAGGGACCTAAACCACCTAGGAACCTCCTCCTTGTTACATCACTTGGAGCGCATTCATCAAATATCATAGTGTATGTCGCCAAGTTCCAAAACTCAAAACGTAACAAGTCCAGTGTCACCTACCTGCTCCCTCTCTGTGGGATCCAAGCGCCTTCGATCTCCAACACCAACACCTGCATCATCATCAACATCCTCATTCATGATTAGAATTAATTTAAAAAAAAAATGTGACTATTAAACAGTCCTTTGATAGCGGATGTATAACAGCTGTCACCCAGTTTCACAGCGAATCACTGACGCTATGAAGGCTGCGCTAGTATTAGATGGTGAAATAATAAAAAATGAGGATGATAGTGTGGAGGAAGTGCAAAAGGAAGATGAGGGGGAAATTTGTGTCCTATCTGACGCTAATGTGGATGTTGATGATAAGGATGTAGTTTGCGTAAATCAGCCACCAGTGGCAGCAGTTCTTGCTGATGATTAAAAGAAAGCCAGAAAAGCTGGTTGTGGAATTATTTTAATTTAAATTCTGACAACAGTTGTGAAGGCATCTGTTCCATTTGTAAATCCAAAGTTAGCAGAGGAAGGGACGTTAACTATCGAGGCACCTCCTCCTTGTTACATCATTTGCAGCGAGTTCATGCAATTTGTTTAACAAAATTATAATTTGTAAATTAATAACAAGCAGTCCAGTATCAGCTACTAGCAGTTTGGACCAGCACATTCAAACTCCACCACCAACACCCTCATCATCAACCTCCTCCTTAATAATTGAAGGTAGTCCTTCAAAAAAATATTTTGTGGGTGCCCAAACAAACCAAGGAGTTCAGCCATGAAAGTGTCGATCCTAGTGGCTAAAGTGCTTGGTTTGTTTAACTGTGCATGTCCTTTTTAATATCCCACATAAGAGTGGGTGGGAGGGACAATTCCATCTTGCACCTCTTTCCTTTACATTGGGCACCATTTGGGGCATTGCTGAATTAAATTATTATAGTTTATTAAGCTACAATCCTGTCTGCCACTGCTGTGTGGCAATGTTTCTTAAACTGCCGTGTGTTTGTGCTGCTGCTCTGTTGCTCGATGCAGCCTTTGGCCTGTATTGGTGAAAAATTGTGAAATCAATATTGTGAGCTGTGAGGTGGTTAAAAATGCCTACAAATACCTGAAAATGATTGTTATTAAGGTTCATAATACTGTAGGAACAAAAACAGGCCAAGTTATGTGGTTTTAGCTGTTTATATAATTTTTTGGAAAAAATACAGATCCAAAACCAAACCAAAACCTAAAAATAAAATACCAAGGAAAAAAATCCAAAACCAGATTCAGATGCAAACCTGGGGAGATCCAGATCCAAAACCTAAACAAGGGGGCCGGCGCACATCTCTAGTTCTCTGTTACTACTCATCATATTATACTTGGATTAACTCCTGGTTTTGGGACTGACTCAACTGCTCTCTGTTGTTGAACTGTTCCCACTGGTAATCTTTGGTACTGCATCCAGAATACAACAGCCAATGCCTTTATCTGTAGTAACATCTGTTATTAACTTGCCTGCAAATATGCAGAAACTGTACTTGATAAATTACCACTTAACATTTTTTCATAGAAGCAGTTGTTGCTATAGGTGAAAGCCCCATCTAGAACTATTCTGGTAATAGATCAAGTGTATGTTTTGTAATATTCTCCTATCCTGAAGCAACACAGGACAAATTATATCCCAAGTCTGCATTTAGGAATATTTCTTATCTTAAGAACAATTGCAATCAGCTCCACTTTCCTAAAACAAGTTCTCATCTGTGCCTGATTAGCAGCTAGGTACTGTAGTACCTTTTAAAATTTAAAAGCATATCTGTGGGCTCTGGGGAATGTGTTTTCTTTTGTTTTAACAAGACCCATGGACTTTTACATGGACAAGGAGACTGACAACCTCCAAGAAGTAGGAAAATATGGAGTGTGTTAGTGTGATTGTGTGTAATAAAGGGACAACAAAATCTGTCTGTGTACTGTCGTTTTTGTTATATTTTCAATACACCTTTCAGCCCAGGCTGAAAGGTTGAGGTTATGAGTTTTTGGGGGGACCCCATGTTGTTGTTTTAACTCTAAGCCTGCACAGATCATAGTGATCTGTGCAGTGTTTCTCCCAAACCTGCTTACCTTAGGTAGTCTATTGTTTGGGTGGTTTGTCTGTCGGTTTTGAGGTAGATTTTGTTCAATTTTAAATCCAACTGTTTGTAAATATGGGGATTCTATGGTCATCTACAGTATGTAAAAAAATCGATGCTGGTCAGATGTTCGATTTTGTTTGAACTTCGAGATTTTGGTCAATTTTTTTAGTCAGTTTTCATTTTAATAAATCTTCCTATTTGCAAAATCGACAGAAAATTGACCAAAAAACACAAAATCGACCTTTAATAAATTTACCCTCAGAAATCCCTCCAAACACCTCTGTAACTTTTAAAATAAGTTATAGAAACATGTTGCCCTCTCACATAAAGTTAATGACAATGTAATATGCCGCATTTGAACTTTGAGGAATACTTCACAGTTCACATTACAAGCAGCTGTTCTTGAATGTGGCAGCATTATTGTTTACTGCTGTGCAAGATATTATTCCTGGCCAATACATTGAAAAAACAAGTTTGAGTTCAGGATTATCAGCTTGTGAAGTGTGTGGACAACTGACAATGTGATAAGTAAGTTGGTTATGTCTGGGCAAACTCTTGACATTCTTCCTGTATGTTTTCTACCATTTGAGGAAAGGTGGCCAGGGATTCCTCAGTGCAATGGCATTATTGTAAACTGGTAAAAGTCAAATGGGGCAATAAATGCACAGCTCCTATGCATTTATTTATTCCAGGTATCTGAAAAATTCCTTTAATAAATCTGGTGAAATTACATACAGTAGTGAGTCCCCAGCTGGTCCAGTGACTAAGGGCATTTGGTACACAGCTGTCATTACCCACTTTGATGAGTGTCTATAGTTTATGTATATCTTTGTGGTTTGTTTTTCAAGAGCACTAGTATAGTTCTTGTTGCCAATAGGCTTCTCAATTGCAAAAATTACTTCAATACAGATGTGTCCTTCCTTATATACCTAGCCTCAATATGCCACACAGCGTTACTTGCCTGGTGTGACTGAGATACCAGGTCCCATGCTACGCTCCTATCATTGAGCTATTTTTTTTTACAAAAAGGCATCTAAATTGCAATGCGATGCAACAAAGATGCATCAGCAGACTGTGCTAATTAAATTATTATGTGACACTTGTATATCTGTTTGCACCTGAGTCTGTATATGTATGAAACACAACAGAATTTGGAATGAATGAAGCTGCAGCCGCTACATTGTAACACTTCATATACATATTCAGAGACTCAGTTGCTCACAGTTATATACAAGTGCTGCATATCAAATTAATCAGCACAGTCTGCTGATACATCCAAGGCATAGTCTCACGGAACCTGGGGCACTAAGAGGAGCTTTTTCCGAAATTGCAGCAAATATGTATAAGGACACATCTGTACCTACTGTAGTATCTGAGTTGCTACCTTCCTAATACACTTTTTGGACCACTGTACTGTGGTTGACCAATGGTCTTTACAGTCCCAGAAACCACATGGTGGGAAACTGAGTTTGCCAATCTCTGCTCTGGAAACACAAGCACTCTGCCAACAAAATCTCACAATTTGAATCTATGCTTTGGAGATAGTTGCCCTTCTCAATTAGACCTACCATACTTCTCCTTTCCACCTAGCATCTAGTAGGAGTTCAGAGAATGGCTTGAGACTGGAGCTATATGCTTAACATGTGCTTTCAACTGGGAGATGGTTTTGGCCAGTCTTCCCTCTCAATCCAGGGCCATCTAGTAATTGGTGCCTCTATGTGACTGCATGGCAGAATAGGGTTTGGCATAGGATTCATCAGGAATAGTTCTATGTATAGGCACTGAAACTATGACACTAGCAAATTCTGTCCCATGCACATCTCTGAATTTCTGGGATGACAAGTCAACTTTTATTTCTGTGTTCCATGTATACTTAGAGATCTTCAACAAGTTTCCAACATGTCTACCAATTTGTCTCCACCCGTAGTGAAAAATAGGACATCATGGGTAACATCATGAGTGAGGTGTAGATGGTGAACTTCTATCAGCTTTCGCAAAAAATATTCAAAAGGGGATGTTAGCAGTTTTTGCACTGATTCATCAATTAATGGATATGCCTAATTTCCAAACTCGGTCCTCAAGTCACCTTAACAGTCCAGGTTTTAAGGATATCCATGCTTAACCACAGGTTAATTGGTATCTCAGTCAATTTAATTTAACCACCTGTGCTGAGCTATGAATATCTCTAAAATCTGAACTGTTGGGGTGAATTGAGGACGGTGTTTGGGAAACTCTGGCTTAAACTATACTGTATTTTCACTAGTCTAGGCCCTAATTTCTCCAGAGTTCCCATCAGATTCCCACTTTGTGGCAATGATGTAAACAAAGGTTGGCATCTCGAGACTTTCCTCTCAAAGCTTACATGGCATGGCCTGAACATTTTGAATGTCATGCATAATTATAATTGATTCTTACAAAATTCAGAGACTTGTCATCAATCACAACTCTCAGGTGGATAATGTGGATACTGACTGTAAACTTGATTTGAAGCACACCCAGAACTGTGGCACGGAGCCAAACATGGACCACTGTAAGGGGATGTGCACTTTGCTGCACCCAATATGCAGGTAGCAACCCTCAGTCTGGGTTCCAATGTATGGATGGTGGTATGAAGTAACTGAGGTCAAGTAGAGGCTGGTCTCTGAGTCAAATTGGAGCATAGTCATCAAGAATGGGTCAGAAATAGATGTGCAAATGCTGTACCAGGGAGCAAACAAATCAGGTCAAAGGAAAATCCAAAGTCGATATCCAGAATCACTAGAAACAGTACCAGAAGTTAAGTAGAATCAGGTCTTATAGACTAGCCAAGATCAGAACCAGGAATTCCAATTACTTGCACTGAGGGCAAATGCTGGAGCTAGGTTTGGAGCCTAATACTCTGGCGCTGAGCAGTATAGGGAGGAAATTCAAAATTAGTGGCAAAAATTACAAGAAGAGTGGTGCTCACACCCCTATTGGAGCTGTGGATGCCTGCATACAGCAGTAACAGGGAGAGAGCCATCAGAGGTCCCCATAGCTGATGGGCAAGAACTGCCAGCCATCAGGAAAGAGGACTATGGTGGATCCTAGCAGTCATCTGCTTATAGTGGGACCACAGCAGCCCCAGAGGACCAGCACCAACAGAAACGGTAAGTGAGCTCCGCACCCCAGCAAACTGTGACATCCCCTCCCCCTTGCATTGGGCACCAAACACCCCACAAAAGGTTCATGGGGACATTTTCAGTTAACATGGTGAAGGAGCTGAGAGGCATGGACATCAGAAGATTTTACCCAGCATCTCTCTTTAGGGCCTGAAGCTCTTCCAATCCCCCATACTGAATGGACCCTCTGGAAATTCTGGAATCCAGGATTTATTTACCCCTGTATTCTTCCTGGTGGTTTACTGGAATGGCAGAAGGAGTACATCGAATCTCGGATATGAACCAAGGGTTTAAGGAGGGAAACATGGAACATGTTATGTATTCTGAGTGTGGCTGGGAGTTTCAGCCAGAAAGCCACTGGGTTAATTGCCTGTAGAATCTGAAAAGGGCCAATGTACCTAGGGGCAAGCTTCAAGTTGGGAACATTTAGCCACAGATGCCAAGTTGACAGCCAAACCATATCACCAGGTTTCAACGAGGGATTCTTTCTTATCAGAACCTTGGAGAACCTTTCCACATCCATCCAGACCATATTAAAACCCTGGCAGAAAGATAGATCTATAATAAAGTTCATATAGATATGGGACCATGGACGTCAGAACAGTGGGTGTAATGGACCTGTAGGGACTTGAAATGGGATCTTGTACTGAGCACAGGTAGGACAGGCTGCCACAAAATCCTTAATGTCTTTTTGAACAGACAACCACCAATAATCTCTGAGGATTAAATCCAAAGTCTTTTTTCACCCCTGGAATGACCGGAGATGTGAAATGCATGGGCCCACTGAATCAACTTTGGACAAAGCTCTGCTGTCACAGATGTTTTTCCTGGAGGAATTTTGACACGATTGACCACCCAGAGAAAGCAGATTGGATTCAGATTTGTATTGCAGGCAATCTCTTCCTTAGTTGCAGAGAATGAGCAAGACAATGCATCGTAATGTGTCTAATTTGATAGTGCAAACATTGTATATAGTGTATTCAAGAATGATGATGAGATTGTGATAAAATTAAGCAATTTATTTAGATGAGCAGCTAAAACATGAATAGAGATAACATCGTATTTAAAAGTTAATAAATGAGGTTTGTAATATAATTGTATAAAACTAACAATGGTGTATAATATTATGTATGAGTGATGAATGAATACATGGATAAATCAATAAATAAATTAATAAATAAATATATAAATACATGGACCATATGTAATACAGAAAATTAATATATGGGTTGCATGAATTGGATAAAAATGGAATCAACTTGTCTCAGTTGTAATAGACACACTCCTGTCTATAAAATGACGGATAGTATGAATAGTACAGTCAGTTTCCTGACAATGAGGATAGTAGATGAGGTACTATAGTACGGTACATATAATTTCCAAGTCACTTTCCTGTAACAGTCCAAATCAGTTGCTTTGTCAGGGTATAGATGAACAGCTTGTGGTGATTGCTGCGTTGAATACAATGTAACAGATAGTTATCAATGGTTGTTGGGTGCCTGCATCTCCTACCTCGTCTTGCTGTACTGTTTGTTTCTTTAGTGTAGTTTGGCACAGATGTGTGCCATGGAATGTTTGAGGCCTCCCTGTCCTTGTGTCTGATCCGGTTCCCTGCGTGCGCTCAGTTCACTGCCTAAGGTGGATGGTGGCAGCTGCTCCTTTGGGCACTCCGACGGTGAGCACGCATGCTGTCTCACCGCTGGTGATTTTGCAACTGGGGTCCGTCCGGCAAGGGGAAGGGGGCGTGGCCAATGCATTTCACCTGCTGTATGATGTGCCGGCTTCATCAGGGCTGTGTGGAACTGATACTGGCGTGGTATCTTCTATTTAACTGCATATGTAACTCCTCCTTGATTGTTCAATAGGATCCTAGCTTGGATTGTCTATGGCATGAATTTTTCATCATTTATAATCCCTGATGCTTAGTTTTTGGAGATACAGTGTGGTTTCCATTGGTGGTATTGTAGATATTGGGGTATTCCCTATATATGCATATTCATATATTTACATGTGTGTATCTATATTTGCATCCATGTATACATATACACATCCATATAGAAAAATCACCCCATGGAGACTGGAATACCCCTATATCTACAACACTACCAATGGGACCCACAATAGCTACTACACTGAGAGACACTCATTACCTTCTTCCCTTTACTGTCAGATGATGTTTTTTTATATTCAATCACATTTTACCTTTCCACATGGCACTGAAATGGCGGGAAGACCTCCCCATGTGCTCTTTTTACATCATCAAACCTGTCCAGATGCATGTTATGTGGCATTAGACTCCTTTTCAAAAAGTAAAAAAGCCATCAGTTCACATTTAAGTGCAGTTGTGCATTTGTACAAAAAAGTAAACACAGTGATACTAATCCAAAAGTGCAGCACATGAATCAGCATTATGGCATCACTGAAGTGCCATTTTTTTACTTTTTGAGATATGTGATCTTGGTATCCATATGTGATGGATAATATATAAAAAGAAAAATGGAATATAAATAGGTGTGCTGTCCTTCCAGTTCTTCTTCTGTGTTTATGACCGAGCACAAAATATATATAGCTCCAAGGAGGCTAAAAAAATAGCCAAATGAGGGCACTCACCACACTAAAGAATAATGATTCAATCGGATTTATTCAAATAATGATATTCCACCATCAATATAGTCAATATTTGACCTCTAAGGGTCATTATCAAGACACATCAGCACTGACAAATATCCAGCATGTTGACATGCCTTTTGTCAACATGCTGGATATTTGTCAGTGCTGATTTTGGCTATTTTTTAGCCTCCGTGGATATTTATTGGAGTACCTGTTTGGCCTTTCTCCCTAGTGGAGCACCCTGCTGAATGACTTTACTAAGGGATATGAGTGCTGTATTTCTCAAATTCTTTGTGTGTGTGTGTGTGTGTGTGTGTGTATACATACATACACATATATATACATATACATATACACACACACACATATATACATACACACACAAAGTCTGAACCGCACAATAGAAAATGCAGTTACTAGGGCACTCACCAGAATTGACAAAAAATCAGCAGTTTATTTTTTCATTTGTAATAGGAAAATTGTTTCCAGGTTGCAGTAAAAACACTGATGTTTTGGTCTAAGCATAGACCATTGTCAAGACTTGCAATCCATATTCCATATTCAGTACAATTTGGACTCTTACAGAGTCACATTAACATCACATCACAATAACCATCATCAAATGTACCTTGTCTGGTCCCACATATTAATACCCTTCCTCCAATTCCAAACAACAGTATACTAGAAAAGCTGGATATTGATCCATGCTGCACATAATAAAGAAAGTGTACTCACACCAAGTGCCAGTAATAAGTGCAACTCCTGGTCCCACATCCACCATTCTCGTTCATGCAGCGTGTCAGCTCCCTCCATGCTATGACACAGGGCGCTGTCAGCGTCTGTCCCCGGTGCCCCACTCCTGGACCACAAGGCTCTGGCACACTGAAGAGACTTTGTGAGAATCATAATCTAGTCATTAGACCAGCGGACAAGGGTGGGGCTGTAGTTGTCCAGGATTGAGATGATTATGATCAGGAAATCATTGGGCAAATATCTGATGTAAAGACCTATGAGAAGCTACCTTGCAATCCTGTGAATGTGATTAAAAACAAAATTGACTCAGTGCTATTGGCTGGTCTGTCTAATCGCTGGCTGGATGAAACCAACTTTCAATTTGTGACTGTGGATCACCCAATTAGCCCTATAATATATACTCTGCCAAAAATACATAAGACACTCACTAGACCACGAGGGAGAATGAGTATCTCCGCCAGAGGATCTTTGTTACAGCCTATAGCAAGATTTTTGGACCAGATGTTGCAACCCCTGGTGATACAGATCCCAAGTCATATTAGGGATACTAATGACTTCCTTGCTAAACTGAATAAAATCAAATACCCTGGTGATGATGTTTTATTAGCAACAATGGACCTGTTCTCACTTTACACAATAATATTCCACAACTCCACAACACACTACATGAGGCATTATTGATACATCTGCATACCCATATTCCAGTTGAATATATCTGAAACCTAGCAAAGTTGGTATTAGAGGACAACTATTTTCTGAATAACAAGGCATATTATATGCAATGCCTAGGCACAGTTATGGGATACAACCTGGCACCCTCATATGCAAATTTATATATGGCTGCATATGAGGCATGTCATATCATACCAGTGTTTGAATCTAATATCTTCTTTAAGCATTTCATAGATGATGTGTTCCTGCTCTGGAAGGGTAGTGTTGAAACCTTGAAGAATATGTTTGAAACCCTGAATGGACTGTCCCACCCTGTTAGATTCACATATGCTGTTGACCCGGTTGAGATACATTTCCTCGATGTGACAATCTTAAAGTCTGGTGGTAGGCTGTTAGGAACTCTGTATCAGAAGGAAATGGACAGAAAAACTATTTTGCATGCACAGAGCTATCACCCTCCGGCTCTGAAGAACAGTCTCCCAAAATTACAATTCCTCTGCGTGCTTTGGAATAATTCAGATCCTATGATCACTGATAAACAACTTATCGAGATGAGACAGAGATTTTTGGAGCATGGGTATACAAAGATGGCTATTTAGAGGAGTCTGGAAAATGCCAAATCAACACACGAATCACAGGGTGTAATGGGAACACAAAATGTTGGACCAAATCCACAAATGGTTTTCTCTACAAAATGTAATGATTGATCAAAGATGAAGAGGAAGGCATTAAGCAATAGATGGTGACTGTTAACGACTGATGGGGCATTAAAAATTAAAAGTGACACCACCACCCATGGTGGCATTTAAAACAAATGTTACTAAGACCAATGTTTAACCCCAAAACTCCAAAGGGGACAGATTGGCTGTTACAACAAAAACCAGGGTGCATTAGTTGCGTGAATTGTATAACCTGTAAGAGTCTTTTGCAGAGATCCTCTTCCCCGCATCCTCATACAGGAAAACAAATGAAAATAGGATATTGTCTTCATTGTTTGATGGACTTCTTTATTTTTTAATCCTGGTGTGCCCCTGCAGCCTCTATTATGTTGGATTAACAACTCGTGCATTTAGAGAGAGGATGGCGAATCACAGGGCTTCCATTCGGGCAGCTTTGCAAACATGGATGTCTGATAAACTAGTGGCCCGCGAGTCACGTGGCATACATGCTGGCGCATGCACCAGAGCCTTGTGGTCCAGGAGTGGGGCACCAGGGTCTGACGCTGCTGGCACCCTAAGTGATGCTATCATAGCACAGAGAGAGCTGACACGCTGCGTGAATGAGAATGGTGGATGTGGAACCATGAGTGGCACTTATTACTGGCATTTGGTGTGAGTACACTTTTTCTATTATGTGCAGCATGGATTTATATCCAGCTTTTCTAGTACACTGTTGTTTGGAATTGGAGGAGGGGTATTAATATGTGGGACCTTACAAGGTACATTTGATGATGGTTGTTGTGATGTGATGTTGATGTGACTCTGTGTGAGTCTAGATTGCACTGATTATGAAATATGGATTGCAAGCCTTGATAATGGTCTATGCTTAGACCAAAGTGTCAAAGTGTCAGTGTTTTTACTGCAACCTGGAATTAATTTTCTTATTACAAATGAAAAAATAAACTGCAGATTTTTTGTCAATTCAGTATAGTGCCCTTATAACTGCACTTTCTATTGTGTGGTTCAGACTTTTTGTGGATATTTGTATTTACGTCCAAGAGGAGCACCCCAGTGATAAAATCTGGATTATGACGTGAGGGCAGAACTATATGCCTGAATATATTTATATTATATATATATATATATATATATATATATATATACAGCGGCACTCACAGGACTTTGATAAAGAAGACTCACGACTCAGGAAGGTCAAAGTTCAATGTTTCAGTCTGGTGACTTTTATCAATAACTAGAGACAAGAGATACAGTGCATACCTTTATACCCAGTGACATCCCATAGTGACCACGTGCAATGCTCACCACGCCGTTGATGACATCATCAGGGCGGGACAGGGCGCTTGCACAGTGATGCAGCCGCACCTAACGTGATTGCCATGATAAGTAACCAGGGCAACTCAATGTTGATAAACAAACATGGCTCTGCAGCAAAAACATGCTGCACTCCCTGCCGCTAACAGCGCACACTGGGGAGAGAGCATGCTGCAGATGTAACAAGGCAGACACAATATTGAACTGCACAATAAAACCAGGTGACATGGTAAAATGAAATGCGGCATACATATGATAATAAAAAGATGTGAATAAAGAAATGACATAGTGATACATGTGGGTTACTACAGCAAAAATTCTCTACAGTATAGCATAATAAGGTAAATGTGTTACATGAAAAATGCGCAACGTACAACACAGGTAATGATGACAAATGGGTAACATATAACACAGGTAATGTTGACAATAAGATCTGAAAGGTCAAAGGTAATTTCATGAACTCAAGTGAATGTGATACCAAGCAATAAATATAAACGTATGCATATATTGAAATGAGGAAAATGATCAATAAACTGACTTATTGAGGTAGATTAACCTCTGCGAGACCAAACTGATCTTGGGGATCCTTAATGCATGCTGATGCATGGATCTTGTCAGATTTATCCACTTGTTCATCTTGGTACCATGTGCATTTTGTGTCACACACTTTCGTTCAAGATTACGACCAGGTTATATTTCATGTTTTATTTGCCACTGCTTAGTGGCCCAGCCCTCTTTACACTCCAGCTTTACAGGACTCATTTTCTTTTCTTTTTTTGTATGGTTAGAACCATGCATCAGCATGCATTAAGGTTCCCCAAGATCAGTTTGGTCACGCAGAGGTTAATCTACCTCAATAAGTCAGCTTATTGATAATTTTCCTCATTTCAATATATGCATACGTTTATATTTATTGCTTGGTATCACATTCGTTTGAGTTCATGAAATTACCTTTGACCTTTCAGATCTTATTGTCAACATTACCTGTGTTATATGTTACCCATTTGTCATCATTACCTGTGTTATACGTTGCGCATTTTTCATGTAACACATTTACCATATGTATGCCGCATTTCGTTTTACCATGTCACCTGGTTTTATTGTGCAGTTCAATATTGTGTCTGCCTTGTTACATATGCAGCATGCTCTCTCCCCAGTGCGCGCTGTTAGCGGCAGGGAGTGCAGCATGTTTTTGCTGCAGAGCCATGTTTGTTTATCAACATTGAGTTGCCCTGGTTACTTACCATGGCAATCACGTTGGGTGCGGCTGCATCACTGTGCAAGCGCCCTGTCCCACCCTGATGACATCATCGACGGCATGGTGAGCATTGCACGTGGTCACTATGGGATGTCACTGGGTATAAAGGTATGCACTGTATCTCTTGTCTTTAGTTCTTGGTAAAAGTCACCAGACTGAAACGTTGAACTTTGACCTTCCTGAGTCATGAGTCTTCTTTATCAAAGTCCTGTGAGTGCCGCTGTTATTTCTACATATGTTTGGCATTTTTTCCATTGGAAGGCAACCAGGCAAGTCCCAGTCATTGTGTGGAGTGCCGGCCATTCTTGTATTTATATATATATATATATATATATATATATATATATTTATATTTATATATATATATTTATATATATATATATATATATATATATATATCCACAGAGGTCCAGCTCCCCCTGTATAAAATATGCCTTACCGGGTGCCTGCACAAAGATAATAAACAAATCCCCACATAGTAGCAGCACTCCTGGGTAATAATGAAACAATCACGATTGGCAACGTTTCAGTGCCCGTTTAATTGTGGAAAGTGCCACAGATAAACGGGCACTGAAACATTTCCAATCGTGATGCCATTGTGATTGTTTCATTATTACCCAGGAGTGCTGCTACTATGTGGGGATTTATATATTATATATATACACTGTATATATATACAGGGGCGGATTGGGAATTCAAAGTGGCCTTGGAAAATATTTTGAAAGTGGCCCCATGTGCGCGCGCCCGAAAAAGTAGGTGTGGCCATGTGGCAAGGGGTGTGGCCTTATGTGAAATTCCTGAAGGCCGCTCCCCCCCATTTCTGTTATACTGGGGGCATGCCCACCGCTACATGAGCTGATGGCTATGCCCCCTATATGCAGGCACACACAAACATACATACTGTCACACACATATGCAGTCACACGCATAAACATACATACTGTCACACACATAGATACTGTCACACACATATGCAGTCACACACATAAACATACATACTGTCACACACATATACAGTCACACACAAACATACATACTGTCACAGACAAAAACATTCATACTGTCACACACAGATACTGTCACACACATATGCAGTCACACACATAAACATACATACTGTCAAACACATAAACATACATACTGTCACACACAAAGACATACATACTGTCACACACATATGCAGTCACACACAAACAGATACTGTCACACACATAAACATACATACTGTCACACACAAACACACATACTGTCACACACAGATACTGTCACACAAATATGCAGTCACACATATACTCATACATATATACAGACACATAGTCACACTACTACACATCTATATAGTCACACACATACATACTGTCACACACATAAACATACATAGTCACACACATAAACATACATACTGTCACACACATATGCAGTCACACACAAACATACATACTGTCACACACAGATACTGTCACACACATAAACATACACTGTCACACACATAAACATACATACTGTCACACACATATGCAGTCACACACAAACATACATACTGTCACAGACAAAAACATTCATACTGTCACACACATAGATACTGTCACACACATAACCATACATACTATCACACACAAGCAAACATACATACTGTCACACACAAAAACATACATACTGTCCCACACATAGATACTGTCACACATATACTCAAACATATATACAGACACATAGTCACACTTATACACATCTATATAGTTACACACATACATACTGTCACACACATACTGTCACCCACATATGCAGTCACACATACATACTGTCACACACATACACATACTGTTACACACATACACATACTGTTACACACATACACATACTGTTACACACATATGCAGTCACACATACATACAAATACTGCCACACACATACTGTCACACATATATGCAGTCACACATACACACTGTCACCCACTTACATACTGTCACACACATACACATACTGTCACCCACATATGCAGTCACACATACATACTGTCACACACATATACTCCTACATACATATATACAGACACACAGTCACATACACATACATACTGTCACACACATATACTCATACATACATATATACACACACAGACACATACATACTGTCACCCACATATATACTGTCACCCACATATGCAGTCATACATACATACTGTCACACACATATACTCATACATACATATATACAGACACACAGTCACATACACATACATACTGTCACACACATTTGCAATCACACACATATACACACATACTGTCTGTCACACACATGTCACAAATACACTTAGACAATACTATAGTGTCCCACTTACCTTACACTCTGCAGCTGCTGCTCCTCCTCTCAGGTCTTCCATTCATGCTCCTGGCCCTGACTTCAGGCAGTGCCGTGTAGCTCCGCCCCCTACTCTGACTCCGCCTCCACCATTCTTCTCAATTAATGTCAGATCGCAGCT
>JAUIMM010000040.1:20970000-21030000 GCA_031769625.1 Taudactylus pleione | reverse complement strand
GGCCAGTGTACACTCCCATGGAATCGTACATCACTCCTCCAGATCTTTCTGCATGTTCACTTAATCTGGGGAAGCAATGTATGATCCCATGCAGTGTGTGGGGCCTGCCCAATATGCCGGCCATCGGATCGGCCGTCGCGTCGCAAGGTGCAAATCGCACCGTGTATGGGGGCCTTAAGGAATTTTGGCTAGTAAATATCCAGCCATGCAATATTTTAAACATATATTAAGTAGGATACATTATCACTTAATAAATGTTTAAAGTGTAGAGTTTTTGTGTCCCAAAATATAGGAAAAACACATGAAAACAAAACACGGATTCCAATTCAAATGGCGTTTAATAATTCCAATGCAATCTTGTCATTAAATTATGTGTAGAGCAAATACATTATGCATGAATTTCATCATGTGCCAGTTCAGGTTAATACACTGATATGGAACTTAACATATGAAAATTTTTTTAACAAATTCCAATATATGTATTAAATATAATTTTATACACTAAACTATATTATAATCAACATTTCCATTATTTGAAATATGTTTTTTTTAAGAAATTTGGAAATACACCTGTAAATGTTAAAATTGCCCACTATTAAAATAAATGAACTAAAGTCCATTTTAAAAGAACACTATAGCAATGTAATGATATTCAGCTTATTAGATGTGAATTCTAATATATTTTATAAATAATTATTCACAAATATAGATTTTTTTTTATATTTATAAAAAAAGATATTGATAAACACATACAGGTTTTCTAAGTTTTATAGTAGAATTATGTTGATACAGTAGGTAAATATTTATATAATTGAACATGATATCAAATATATGTAACACTGTGTATACAAAACATAATTAATGGATGTTAACTAAATAAGTAATAATCTTTACATTTAGTGACTAAACTTTATTGCATTATCTACATTTTTACTATGTACTCTTTATGATATGAAAAATAGCACAGAAACACTATTTAAAGGTGTTTCTGCCTTATACAACCATGTGGTATTATTTGGCATAATAAAAGAGTAAAATCATATGATTGTAAAACAATTACTGGTTAGATTAATATACAGATTGATAAATGTCGTTTTATGCTTAATAAAAGGGACAGTGAGCCAGGGAAACATGTTTAAGAATCATTTAACAAAATATCATGTAAAATATGACTCTGTATTTAGTATGATTTTGGCAATGTAAGGGTGATTAACACATAGACCTTTCCATAGATTAACCTGCAAATATTAGTATATCAGGAGCAATAAATTATTTGTTTTTCCTTTTATAAAACATATTATAATATAAATCTAGATATGAAATATTATTTTACTAAATATGCTTACCCAACAGAAATCTTAATTACTGCATTACATAAAATAAATTGTTGGCAGCTCTAAAGCTTCAACACTAAAGTAATTAATTAGCATTAATATAATTGGCTATGTACAGTACTACCCAGTACAGTTCGTTCAGCAGACAATTTGGATGCCTGAAAAAGATATGAAGCCTTATATTATTTAATTAAACTTTTGTCATTTCTAGTTTGTTAAAATGAGGATAATTGAGGATAATGCATGCATTCCATGACATGACAAGTAATGCACCAAGAGAAGAGAATGAGAGGATATGCAACTGTGATCAGTGTGTGCATTAAACTGAGTCTTAATAACTAAGCCAGTTTAAATTACGTGAGATTTTTTTATTCTGTCTGACGTAATACCATAGCATTTATGTTATAATTATAACCTGTTTCATTTAAAACTGCCATTCTAGTTAATTATTGCAGCCAATTTGTAAAATGACATAATTTTACATCTGCATAGGTCACTATTAAACAAATTATTCACTGAAATTACTCTACCATTTACAATGAGTGTCAGTTTTAGTAGAAGTCAAGGGATACTCAAATTATATATTAGTTTTTACCATTTCTAATACAATTAAGTAATAATGAATATTACATGAAATATTTAATTACAGCAAAAAAAGTTTATTCCCTTAGGTTATATAATATGTGCCACATCGCTTTGCATCTTAACCTGTGACTAAATATAAAGCCTTTATAGTCATAGATGGTACAGGCATATATAAAAGTGTATAGCAATCACAGTTGGATTCACAGTTGTAAAGTAAAATAGAATGAAAACACTTACACTTGTTTGTTAAATTATTCCAAAACTGCGTATCGTAATGTCTATAAAATTAAATTTTATAAGGTGGCATTTTGTAAGATTCCTACTACTTCCTGTTTTGCCTTGAGATAAATACTGTAAGATCACTAACTCTGTGCTGATGTAAAAAAATATTTCAATATCATTTATTTCTAAAAATAAACAACACTATAAGCAAAACTGTTAATGCTGCTTTAATAACTGTATATTTGAAAATGCATCTATTGTCACCGCAGTTTAATTTTATCAACCATATTCATCACTGCAGGCAAGTACTTTCTCTAGGTATCTAGGAATACAAACACAGGGCCTGATTCACAACGGATCTGCTGCGAAAATATGCTAATGAATGCAAACGCAGACCCATTCCACAGCCAGCATAGAGACGCCCACTACCACTATCTCACATCTATATCACCTTGCAATCCTTTGTATACATCAGGAACATTGAGTAACATTGGCACTTCATGCACAATTACAGCCGTTCTGACCTTACTCAGAAATTGTTAACATCGTCGCACGCAGTGATCACTCAAGCTGCATATATTGCTGCAGTGGCTAATTTCAAATGAACAGGCAAGCCTGCATTTCTCCGACCACTCCCCCATCACCACCCCCAAATGCTATTGAAGTGCCAACTCGGGCATGCACACTATGAAGTATAAGCATGCGCAGTATGCAACATTGGTTTTTCTGCATACACTGTTGCAGTTGCGATCCATGATAAATCAGGCCCACATTCCCTACAATGGCTGAATTTAGGTGTCCATTTACCCTTTAACGAGAATTTGAAAGCAATGGGATAAAAATTCCTTCCCCCACTCATTTTATAATATTTGGCCCCTATAAAGACTAGAATGTACAGTGATGTCCCTTAACTGGTTAATTTACATTACCAGTATAGATGTGCGCAGACCCCCATGTTTTGGTTTTGGCTCTAAATCATCGTCATGTTTTGTTCTTGGGAAAGTCTTCCTCAAGTGTTTTGATTCAGTTTCGGTTTTGGATTTCTTTAAAAAATGTTTATAAAAAACAGATAAAATCATGTAACATGCACCTGTTTTTGTTCAATTATTATTATTTACATCAATAACATTAATTTCCAGTCATTTCCAGTAAATTTTGACCAATTTTCGAACATGCATTCAAAAACACATGAAATCCAGTTTTTAGATTCAAGTTCTGACTTGCGGGTAGACTCAAGCCAGGATACTGTTCAACTCGAAACCTCCAAAGTGACCCAAGGCAGGACTCAGTGTGACTCAAAACCCAAAACTTTGGGTGTGTTCAGTTTTCAGCTGAACTGAACTGCTCATCTCTAATTACCAAGAATCTTTCTCATGCCAATATACTAGAAGCTCAAAGTTCCTGTAAGATGAAAGTGTACATATACACTTAGTGGTATATTTACTAAAGTGCGGATTTTTAGAAATGGAGATATTGCCCATAGCAACCAATCACATTCTAGCTATTATCTTCTAGAATCTGCTAGATAAATGTAAAGTAGAATCTGATTGGTTGCTATGGGCAACATCTCCATTTCTAAAAATCCACACTTTAGTAAATTTACCCCTTACAGTGGTTCAAGCTGATGTGATTATAATATATATATATATATATATATATATATATATATATATATATATATTTATATACACGGACACACACACACACCAACAAAAGTTTAAGTATAATTATAAAAGTAATAAAGCCTACCTATATGTTACACAGTTCTGTACAATCAGATAATGCTATTCAGACAGATCCTGTTACAGAGGTCCTTATACAGTATCTAATTTCTACAGACATACAAGCAAATTCAGTAAATTCCAATTAACCTATTGGTATGTCTTTAGACTCTCTGAGGAAGGGACGGACAAAAAAAAAATACAGTATCCTCTACTCCACAAGGCTACCAGCCACACTCTGAAAAGCATTGGGGATTTTCTTTTGGCCTCAGAGCTGTGGATGACATTGCACTTAAAAATATTGGGAAACCTGTAGTCATAGCCGTAACAAGGGTGGTGCGACTAGTGCCATGGCATAAGGCACCGCAGGGCTTGGGGTGCTGTATGGGCCTGTCCATTTCCTGTTTATTATTATTCTTACTTGTAGCTTCCTCTTCTTTTATCCTCAGCATCTCTTGGCCTCTTCCCTGGCTCTTCCCTATGAGGCCATGGCCCTTTTTCAGGTGCACTGCCTGTAGTGGAAGCTTTGCCATCCCAGTAGTACCAGTATAATACATAAAGAGGAGAGAAGTGTAAGACAAGGAGTAAGAAGATGGGCGCAAGTGGACAGTGGTTTGTGGAAACAGACGGCAGAAAAAAGAGGGGGGACAGATGGCATTAATAGACAATGGGTGACATACTGTACACATCTAGAGAGAGAGAGACAGGTACACATAGAGAGTGACAGTTAGACATACAGGTTGCAGACAGACAGAGATGCTATCACAAAAATGGAGATCGATAGAGAGGGGCACAGAGATACAGCAGGTGGGACAAGCATGAAAAGCATGGACCTATGGGTGGACAGGGGAGAGTTGACACTAATTATATCTTCCTTCTATAGGGATTTTGGAGCAAGCGATATGGTGGAAGAGGAGAATGGTGGGGAAGTGGAAGTGGAGTGGAAATTAGAGTGGAGCTGCTCAGTTTCACACTGTGTAAATGGACACTGCCTCTTTAAGACTCCTGGCTGGTGTTTGGGTAGTCCAATCCCAAATCATTTGATTTGGGATTAGACCACCCAAGGCACCCCTGATAGTATGCTGAAGTGCCCCAGTGCATTGAAACTCTCTTTGTTAAACATTTATAGGGTAACCACTCATTACCCCCTGCTCCCAACTGGCCACTACACTGTCATGGTCCTGAGTGAATTTTTGATTCTACTGGCTGAATAAGGAAATCCAGAAATCCCTGGAGTCCATGCTCATACATGCAAGAGAAAAACCAAAGGTAAATAGCTTAAACAAACAAATGATGAGAAAATTAAGATAAGCTACACATTTCCCCAACCAGCTTCACAACAGCAGAACATAAATCAAAGTGGGCCCAACTACAAAAGGGGAAGGAGTAACCTATAATAAAGACCTTCTAGAGCCAAATAACAACAGAGAATAAAACAGGTAAAAACTAATTTATGCACCACAATCAAAAGTGCTAAGCAAGAATCACTGGCTTAACTCACACAGAAAGCCAATTGTCACATATGTGCAGGTCAAATCTAATGTTTCATCCCTGATGAAGTGTGGGCATAACCACCCACACCAGAACAGTCAAGGAAAGAGGTTGCCAGCTGACACAAGCTCAATCAACAGCTTTTTGCAACTCTGTGGCCTCATTCAGCTAGTGAATCATCCTCTGATTTTGTGAATTACATGTGCCGCCTGATGTTCCAACCCTCCCATGAACCTTTCTGGTATGTAGTGCTGTCGTGTTGTTAATTCCAGCTTGGTCTCTGGTACTAGCGCAGGTTGGCACCTCCTCCTTTTTCTATGCTCACCAGTGTCTGTCTCCTCATACATGCTGATCACCTGCACTGGTCCCTGGCTTCCTCTTGGAAATCATAGCTGCTGATCTGGACCTTTTCAAGATGCCCCTTCTTTATTTGTTCAAAGTGCAGATGGCCAATCCCCTCCTGCTGCATCTGAACTGCGGGCTAAGACTGATCCCTCATTGCATCTAGTCTGTGGCTGACCCTGCTGTTTGTGACCTGTGTGTATTCCCATGATTGGTTACTCCTTTGAGATGCAGTCTGTCTGACTACACCTGTAGCTTATTTGTGGAGACTCATCAGTACATTGTTGCACAGTCTTCATTGTTGCTCTCATCTGCTGTCAGGATCCTGCTTTGTTATGTACTGTAAATGCCATTTTTAAACCTGCTTTCTACTCTACACATCCTGAATGTGAAAAAGAAAGCAGGGTGTGCAGGAATAAGCTATCAGGAATCTGGGTGACAATTTCATGGAACCAGATCTGTTCCACTATTTGGACCCAGACACAGTTTCTACTTCGGATGCTACCTAACCATTTTCAGTACTGATGTGTCCTCATACACTAGCGGCTCTCCAGATGCTGCAGAACTACACATCTCAGTATGACCTGCCACAGTTTTGCTATTTGACCATGCTAAAAGTGTTGCAGAACATGCTGGAATGTGTAGTTAAACAATAGCTGGAGGGGCACTTATTGCTCAAATCTTCAATACACTATTGCTGCAGTTGTGCCAAACATCCTTCTTGGAATGCCAGTTCCCAAAATTTGGTTTGCACTGAGCATCTTTTTCTAATATTTTTTGCTCAAATGTGCATGCTACAAAACTACCTTATAAGACTTCACTGATTAATTTGTTATGTGACACTTGTAGATCTGTTTACGACTGAGTCTAAGGCCCTCATTCAGAGCCGTACGCTCTGAGCAGAGCGCACGCTCTGAATGAGGGCTGGCCTCCATGAGAATGGAGCGTCCTCCTGGATGCTCATATAGCTGTGGGTCACCACCCACAGGCTATACGAGCGTGCAGTTTGATGGCCGCGATGGTCGTGACCATCGCGACCATCGAAACTGCGAGGCGGAGCCTGCGGTTGAGGTTTTCAACCGCAAGCTCCGGAGTGATTTTGGCTCTATCAGAGCCAAAATCACTCCCACTGACTTCACTAGTGATGTCAGTGGGCCGGCTTCTGACAGCACGCCCCCTTTGATCAGACACAACGAGTGAAGGACTTTCCTTCACTAGTTGCATCTGGCGCATGCGCACGATGGAGCTCCCTCCGTCGTGCGCATGCTCAGTCCAGAACATCGACCCACTTGTGAGCGGACAGCCGCTCGCGAGTGGGTCTGAATCAGGCCCTAAATCTGTATATGATGCAGCAGACATGTCTTTCTTTCATGCCAAGCTACATTGTGTTTCTTATTCAGACTCAGTTACACACAGATATACAAGTGTTGCATACCAAATTAATCAGTGCGGTCTCAGGAAGTGGTTTTGTCACACGCAGTTGTGACTAAGTTGCACAAATCGAGCAAAAACATGCAATAAATGGTACACCTCACAGCGTGGCTAACTCACCCCAGGTGTCACGTGCCACATGGTGTATTGAGGCTAGGTGTATAAGGACACATCAGGTTGTAATCCGCTGTCAAAAGGCAATGACTGAATTGGAAGACCAGACTGAGGCTGCTGGGAGTTTTAGTTAAACTCCAGAACACTGCTTCTGTACATGTCCAAAAACATAAAGCTATGCCTGGTCACTTAGATGATCTTGATAATTGTGGGTGCTTCAACAATTTTTGTATTATGGGTGTACTTGCAGACATCCAAGATCCAGGAATTGTCAATGCCCTCACAAAAAGATTCCTATAATGTTTCACATTCAATTGAGCCCACAGTGCTCTTCATCCATGGGGGTCTAAAGAGCGAAGATCCTACAGATATTATTTGCCACTTCCACTATCACACTGTCCAGGAAAAGATTTTCAGTAAGGCAAGAAAATTGGAGGCCATTGATATCAACCGCACTCATATCCATATCTTCACTGACTTGTCTTGGAGCACCCTTCAATAGCAAAGTCTCATCAAGCTTATTATGGATATTATTATACAAACAATACATTTAGGTGGGGATTTTTTACTCAGAATACAAAACTACCATAATGGGCAATATGCTATTCTTCATGATCCTAATGATCTGGATAAATTTTAATAAACTCTGAACAGTCCAAGCTACTTCTTACTAATTGGATTCAAATGATTTCTCAACTGGTTCCCCCTTATTGTCCACCATCCTTTTACCACTGGCACCCAGCACAAAAAAGTAAGTGTTGCTCACCCTCACAGTGTCTAGAGATGTTGTATACTGCAACCTGATGAGAGTCTGTTGGTGACCATTTGATTTGATGCAGTTTTCCAAGCAGATGTCTGACTTCCATGGGAGATTGGATTGACTCGTTGGTAAAACTCTATTACACTGTTCTTCTCCAATATTTTCTGTAGTCACCTCTGCAGTGTTCTCCCGACATTTTTCATCCAATATTTCTGTGGCAAGAGGCCTGTTCTTTGTTCCTGACTCTGATCTCTCCTGGCCTTCCCCTAATCCGGACTCTTTCTGATGATGTAGTTAATTCTATCTGTACTGATGCACTTAACCTTTATACTACATATTTGGTTTAAATTTGCTCTTTTCTGTAAATATGTGTGCCATGCAATTTTATAGTTTCTTCCCCAGGTTTCTAACACTGTACATTAGACCCCCAGAAGCACATAGAAAATGACCTCTTAAAAATCAAACAAAACACAACAAGAGTTCGACATCAGAGAACACATATCATGCAATAGCACTGGTGTTATAATCCTTCTGACATGCCCTTGCAAAGTTCAATACATAGGCAGGACCACGAGGAAGCTGAAGGTGACAATTTCTGAGCACATCAGAAATATTCACAAAGGCCTGAAGACACACAACCTGTCTAGGTACTACAGAGAAAAACATAACAAAGATCCCAGCAGCTTACAACTAATAGGGATACAGATAGTACCAGTAAACTGGAGAGGGGATGATTTCTCTAAAAAAAAAAAAAAAATCAATAAAAGAAGAACTGAGAGATGGATGGTGACACTCAAAACCATCACACCACATGGCCTGAATTTAGACAATAAGCTTTAGTCAGTCATTATAGCTTAACTCACTTCTCCAACCTCCAAACATCATGTGGAGGAGTTTACATTACATAATGAGGCGTGAGGAATTTTTACCATCTAACTCCAACAGTCTACCACCAGCAGGCTGCCAAGATCTATTCTTGCTCAAATTTGTCAGCCTGTTCATGAACCATGCACATAGCCGGACACACCCCCAGACAACAAACACCTAGTAACAAGCAAGCCAATAACAAAAGAGGTGATGTCATGACTAGAAAGTTATATATCCACAACCAAAATGGCCACCATTCACTCACTCCCTGAGGAAGGTCACAAGGCCGATACGCATTGGAGAACATCCATTACAATCCCCACAACGAAAGAAGCAACTATGGATCAAAGTCTCCTTGCCGCCCGGTCACCCTGCAAGTGGAGCGTGCAGTACAGCCTCCGGAACCCAATCTACTTTGACCACAACCTTGCAACCCTGTGAAGGAGAAATGCCAGAAAGTGTAAGTATTACTGCGGGGACCATGCTGGAGAGCAAGCTGCTCACCCGGAATATGGTCCGGATCATCAAGGCAACCAGAACAAAAGAAGAGGATACGACATGGACCAGGTGAGACCTCATCAAGACTTTTTCTCATAATTGAAACTGACAATAGCATAACTGTGTGAAGTCACCCACCATTATTCACAGCCAGCAGTGGTGGTGATGGACACCCACCTACAACCTTTTTAAAACATCCACCTTGGGACCAATTGTTCCATAGAGTACCTTCCAACATCCACCCCAACCCTCACAATTACTGTTGCATTATGCAAACATACAATACTGTTTACTATACTAACCTTTCCCTAACCCACATAGGACAATTTGGAGGCATGCACATTGTGACTTCTAATAAAGGATTATATGCACAACCTATACTGACTGAAAAATGGTGAGATACAAAAATGACAATCAGGCGCAGATATTATTGTTTTTTTCTGTACATTAGCTAACTCCTTTGAATGATTTTCTAAAGGCATTTGTTTTACTTAATGCATTCACTTTTACAATTTTATTCCTACAAGTATCTTTATTGTGTTACCTATAATAGCTTCTCTGTATTTAGCATGATCCAGGTAATGATTGTTACCCTACTAACCCAATTGGATGAATCCACTTTTCTGCTCTTGCATCATGGGCTCTGTTTTGCTGCCAATCTGGTCAAACAGTGGATTTTGTAATTTACTGTTTTATTTTGTATTTTTATTATGGTTCATTCAATGTGCGACATGTGTATCTTTGTCTGCCTCACTCCCATAATTCCTCCCCTCTCTCCCCAATCCCATGATACCTTCTCTGAACATTCACCACTGAAAAATTGGAAGCAGCACTATCAGCTACACCTTCTGGAAAAAAGCCTGGGTCCTGTTGGCTTTCCAGTTATTTATTATAAAGCTTTTTGGCACTCCCATATGCCCCTATTCCTGAAGGCCTGTAATTGTGAGAAGGCTAAAGATGCAGTTTCCCTGTAATTCATAGAAGCCCATATATCTATTAAGCCTTAGGAAGGCAATGATCCGGGCAAGTGCTTGAGTTGCTGTACAGATCTCGCTCTCTTTTGAATATGAATCTTAAATTGATTGCCAATTGTTTGAATGTTCTTCTGGGTTTGGTTCATCAGGACCAGGTGGGATTTGTTCTTATTAAATAGGCAAAATATAGCACCACAAATATTATTGATCTTATTCACCATGTAAGCAGTTGGGGGTCCCAAGTGGCCCTGTTGTCTACAGACATGGAAAAGGTCTTCAATAGAGATGATTGGCACTTCTTGTTGGGCAGACGGGTTTGGGTCAGCGCTGTCTTCATGAATTCTTGCACTTTAGAACCCTCCCTTAGTTAAGATTAATGATGTACTTTCAGAAGCTTTTCACATGCAAATTGGCACCAAGCATGGGTGCTCTCTCTCTCCTTTAACATTTGTTCTTTGTATTAAGGCCTTGGCAAGAGTGATTATAGCACTTAGTGATATTCTAAGGTTCATATTGAAGAGTCAGTTCATAAACATGCGCAGGAGAGTGAATCTGCACTGAATTCTTCATCAGATTCGTCCTCTGAGTGTCCTGCCCAACAGCAGATGCTTGTTTTCTATCATTTCTATCCCCATGTATAGGAAGGGATCTGCTCACACGGTGTCCTATGCATACGCAAACACCCTGCAGCTGCCATTTCTCCCATATACAAGTGGAGAGACTTTCTCTCTGACTATTCTTTTTACTTGTTAATCCTGATAAAGACACTAAAATAAATACTATATTTATTCTGCAATGTTGGACATTATTGGAAAAGTTTGTCCATAAGATGCATATGATTTATCAGAACTGTGCGAGACACTTACCTTACTAATTTATAAAGTAATTTTTAGGAGGATACCTTTGATAATTGTGGTACATTATAATCAACCTTATTCTTGTCATTTTCACAGTATTTCTGCTCGTACGTTACCTTGGGATACACCACTCTACTTAGATGTATTTATATCTCCATTTGATGATTTGCAATACACAAAATAAATTTGTTTGGATATAAAATTGGTGTACAGTCCTGAATAACAGGACATTGATTAGGTGGTCACCGATGATCAAAGTGAAGGGTATCTATTCACTTATAATATAACTCTTCTATGTATATTACCTTCGCCATTTGTTTGACCATACCTGTAGTGTTATAATTATTGTGTCTGACTCAGTATAACTGGGAATTTAGAGATTGGATATACATTGATATCCCTATCTCAAGTCAGTCAATTTTCATCACTGGACCGAATATTGGCCCAGATTATATGTTGTTTTTTTGTACTATGTTTTGTGTACAAATGTCTTTTCAATAATTAATTGTGATATTGCTGTGTTTTTTTTATTTTTTAGTAGCATATTATTAAAAGCTAAGTTTTAATTTCTGAAGTAGGTTGAGTGCCCCACAAAAGAGAGTACTTCCCCTTTATTTATTTGTTTTCATACTAATATAACTCTCAAGGGTGCACCTCCATAGAGAGATTCTCTTGCATATTGGATATATTTTGGAATACACCTACTTAATAATAGATTTTGTCAGTAGTCCAACCAGTGCTTAGGATATCCCTTCCCTTTCCCCCATATGATTTGCCAAAGGTGGGGCAGCTAAAGCCCCACTCATCCTACCTAAAACTTCCTTCATAACTTTTCAGTGGTCAGCCTCTTGGGTTAGGGACAGCTATGTCCCTCAAAATGGGCATCCAATATTTCTCACTAAAACCAGAAATCCAAAACTTGGTATCTATCCCTATTGTGGTACCATGACAGCCAGGGAAACATAGCTGTCAAATGAATGGGAATCATGCCCATTAGGCATCTTGTCCTGCTGAGGCTAATATTCTGCAGTATCAAATTTGGGATGTAGTCAGGAAGCCGGCGGTCAAAATTCTGACTGCTGGCTTCCCAACATTGAAAACCCAGCATGGGACTAATGACAGGCATCTAAATACCAATGCCTATCATAAGCCCCATGCCAAAATCTCAACGCCCGGCATACTGAATGTAGGTAAGCCGGGCATCAGTAGCTGTTAGCTGCAGGGGCAGGGTTAGGTTTAGGGACTCCAAGTGGGACTTAGGGTTAGGCTAGGGGAAGGGGGGTTAGTGTCAGGTACCACCGGGGGAAGGTTTACGGTTAGGCACCCCCATGGGAGGTTTAGCATGTGGGGAAGGGGGGTTATGTTTAGGCACCCTTGGTGGGGAGGTTAGAGTTAGGCACTAGGGGGAGAGACATGGGTTAGGCACCACTAAGGGAGTGTTAGGGGGGGAGAGGGCTAGGGATAGGGTTAATATTTACCCTGTCAGGATCTCCATCTGCTGGCCTTCTGGAGTTGGAATTTCATCCTCCGGGCATAGGTCCGGCAGTATAACATACAGATTCCGTCAAATTTGGGTCTATTGCATTCCTTCTCCTAGTGAGTACAGTCGCAGTGGGCACAGGAGTGCCAAGATCTTCACAAAATATCCCTATAGCAGTGACCACTTTTGTGATCAAAACATTCTCTACTCACTTGCACTGCAAACTCCCCAAACCATGAGGGAACAATTTAAAGTCCTACTGATTATCAGGTGCCCATCTTTTTTGTAACCTCAACCCAAACCATGACATCTGTACATCCAACCTGAATAACATCTAACCCAACATATATATATTACACAATTAGGCATCATAGCTCCTTCACTTGAAACCCTGTATCCATTTCATCATACTATGAATGAGGTGCATATATTTTGTGATATTCATATATTCACCATGGCAGTGAATACAACCTATGAGAGTCCTCACCAACACCCTCTTTGCTTTTGCATACTACAGTTCATTATTGGCCTCATGAATACCAAAAAAAATCAACACTTTTTGCTGCACATCTCTTTGCACGGACCCTGGGATGAATTGCTCTAAGTACAGCTTTATTAGCACACTATTTCACCCACAGAGCCAGGGTCAGATAAATAGAGAACCTGATCACACCTACCAAAGTCTCTACCATTACTAAGCAACTGTTGCTGGGAAACTGACAATCACAAACCTGATGGGTCTATCTGCTGCACCCTAAAAATCCTTTCTAGAATTTTCAGCATACACAAATACATCACCTGGGCAAAATTGAAATGCACCGCTGGAGGGTGGTTGAACCTTTCCACTGGATGTCCCACAATATACCACTACATCTCAAGTGTCAGCCTCACCAGCTGCATGTAGATTAACCTCAAAATGCTGCTGAAGACAATCAGCTGGAACAAGTAGAAAAAAAAACATCCGTAACAGTGCCCCTTGCTGAACACCATCACCAAAAGCATTTAGCAACTTGGTAAGCAAAAGAGCTGACTAAGGCTAATCAGCAATTTGCTGAATTATGATGGGCATGGGGCCCAAAAGAACTTGCAAGGGAAATCAACAGTGACATTTTGAAGACCTAGTTGGAGTTGAAGACAAAGTAGGGAACAGAAAATGCCAGGAAAAAGTAGGAAACAAACTGAAAGCATATACTGTAAAAGGGTCTGGAGGAGGCCCAAGTAGGAAAGATACTGTGCTACCCACATTGATGGATAAAGGCACCACTAAAAGGGATCTTGAACCTACCTGGTAAGAGTAGAGGAGACAGATGGAGATAGGGCTCATAGCTCACATGATTAACAGCATAAGGAGACTTGGAAAAAAGGAGTTTGCTCTGCATGAAATAAACCACCACATATTCCCCTCTAGGGGACACGCAGCCATCCCCAAATCCCCAGCATCCTGATTGACAATGTTAGACTGACTTAAATTATTAGACAAGACTGACTTACATTGTTAGATAATTTCAGACTCTGAGGGAGCACAGCTAAAAAGGCTAAAGCCACAAAATGGTGATTGTCAAACAAAACAACCCCAGAGCAGTCAAAAACAATCCCCTGATAAGATATGGTGGAGGCCGATAACATTTGAATCTGGTATTAGGTCATTTCCAGACTCTGTGAAAATTTCTGATTCTCTGATTTTCACAGCACTGGACCCCCTCCTCTGAGCAGCAGGCCATCCCCAAGCCTTGCATCTTAACCCTGGGCAATGTGTTAGCAAGAATTTCCTTCCTCCTCTACTGCACCATTTTCTCAGTGACATCTTCGCTGAAATTGCTTACATTTTATTAAAAAATAGGAAAATGGGGGTATTAAAAAAAAAAAAAAAAAAATTCTCCAAAACCATATCAGGCTGTCTATTTTTACATAAAATGACAATATAACTAGCAATATTATCAAATTTGACTAAGTACTGCTTCATGCTTTCTGTGATATGCATAAAGCAGACTCACTACAATTACTCAGACATATGCTAATTTTGCACAATAACAGGTCCATGAACATCTGACATATTACGATATTTGCCTATTTTTCATTTACTTCAATACATGCTTATTGGTACCATAATAGGCCGGACATGATGTGGCAGATTTTGTTTAGAAAGTGATACAGGGCCTGATTCATTACATATCACAACTGCGAATGCAATAGCGATTACACAGTTCAACTGCAATTGTATGCTAAATAATTGCAATGTCGCCGCAGCACTACATAAGGACACCCACTTCACCTTTCACACATCCGTAATGTTTAGCAAGACTGCAAAAACATCGGTACAACTAGTACCATCGCAGCCTCATACACACTTGCACAAGCCCTGACCTTACTCAGAAATTGCTAACTTCATCGCACGCTAACAGGCCTCAGGCTGCGTAGGGCATCGCAGTGGATAATTTATGCATGCCCATGCAAAGGCGTTCAAATGCACTGGTACGCATGCGTTTCCCCGACCTCCCACCCAACACCAGCAACAAATGGCACTTCCTGTCAATTACTTTGTGATGGGTCTGCATAGCTGCTGTGATCGCAGTCCCAAACGTAGTGGCTGGTTTGTGCACACGCACTGATATGCATACGCATGCACAGTATGCAACAATCGGCGAATTGCATGCCTATTAGCAGTTGCATTCTTTGCTGACTCAGGCCCACAGAGTACACAATTGTCAGCAGCAAACTCACTGGTTGTAACATATTTCTTCAGTGATATAAGAGTGGAAGAAGAACTGAGCTAAGCAGTTAGAATTCTATCAGGAATCTTAAACAGTTGAAAATCAATTATGTATCTCAAACAATGAGCTACACACTTTAAGCTGATTTGCCCAAAACCCATAAAAGAAAAAAAAAAGTACACCAACTAAGTGAATGGAAGCCTCCACAACTTTATATGCAATTAGACTTAAATTAAATTTTGACAAATCATGGAATCAAAAAAACGTCACTGTTGTGTTATTATCAGACTTATGTTCCAATTACTTGTCTAATACTTTATTCCCTTGAAAGAAGAATTATAAAGACAAAGAAAAGTATTAAAGTTATTAGGTGAAAGGCAATACTATAACCCAACATTATATCCGCTCAACTAAAGCATAAAATTTAATTGATAGAATACTGATTCATTCTTTGTCAATAATTTAAGTCTGAAACATATTTTGATTTTCTGCATGAAGATTAGTTATTTTGAAATTCACATGCAAAATTGTTATAAAAATATAATATTTTAGGTTTATTTAAAGCCTAGATGACAGATGTTTTGCATTGCAATATATCAGTTTGACATTAACTGAATGAGGCAGTTTAGTGACAGACACTAGCAATGTCAGAATTTACATTACAGCACACACACATTCTATGGAAACGTACTATTAGCTCTCACTTCTAGCAGTGATGAGTAATGAGATAAAAATTGACAATGTCAATAGTCATAAGCTCTTGCAATCACAAATAATGAACAGTTTGTGTAGATATGGGAGTAGATATTAATAAGTATAGACAATATAAAATTACATTAAATATAATGTATTTTAATTAGTTACAATTAAAAATAGGTATTGTATCCAAATAAATACCTCTGACAGCTAGTCTTAATATTTAGTCTCCTGAATGAAGGTATATGAAATCAATAAATTTTGTTGCAGTAATGAAGCAAAAAACTACAAAAATGGATAATGTACATGTTTGCTAAAGAGGAGCAAATTACAGGTTAAATTTGTCATGATCAGACCTTTTCCCAGGTGCAAAATTACAACTACAGTATACAGTCTTCAAGTTTTGCTTTTGTTCTGGTATTCCATATTTCACATTGTGTGACTGATGTAGAATTGGGCATATGCACATTTTGTTGATGCAAATTAAAAAAAAAAAAAAAAAATTGTACTGTGCTTGCACACCAACAAAAAAAAAAAAATCAATGCTTATGTATATTTAGATGTAGTTAACGCATATGCCTTCTTATGCTTATAAGTGGTGGAACAATAATAATAATAATAATTTTATTTATATAGCGCCTTTCTCCCGCAGGACTCAAAGTCGCTTTACAGACATGAGAAAACATGGTACATTGTTCAAGGATTTGTTATTGCAGAAAATACTGTAGAAAACCACATGGAGATAATTTAAAAAAAAAACAAAACCTAGAGAGCACAATAAGCATATTGCAGGGTTGGTGCAGACATTTTGGGAAATAACTTCCACGGGTTATATATTCCAGCAACAAAAAGGTACCAGATGAGGCAGCCATCTTGGGCGCACAATGCAGGATTACCCTGGGTGGAATAGGTTGTGCCTAGAAGAAATGACACAAAATGGGTGGTTGCAGCATCCTAATGCTAGGAGTAGGGTCCCACCATGATCAGGTCCATGTATTATTCATCCCATCCATGAGTTTACCAGATGAGGCAGCCATGTTGGGCGCACTACAAAGGTTACATTATGGGAGATAAGCCGTACAAGGACCCAAGGCATACAGTGCCTTGCAAAAGCATTCACACCTCTTGGCTTTTTACCTTTTTTGTTACATTAGAACCTGTAATTTTTTTTTATCTGAATTTTATGTGATGGATCTGCACAAAATAGTCTAATTTGGTGAAGTGAAATGAGAAAAATATATACAAAAAAGAATCTTTATAAATAAAATTCTGAAAATTGGCATGTGTATATGTAATCACCCCATTTGCTATGAAGCCCCTCAAAACTTCTGGTGCAACCAATTACATTCAGAAGTCACATAATTGGTGAAATGAAGTCCACCTGTGTGAACTCTAAGTGTCACATGATCTGTCAGTATAAACACACCTTTTCTGAAAGGCCCCAGAGGCTGCAACACCACTAAGCAAGAGGCATCACACCATGAAGACCAAGAAGCTCTCCAAACAAGACAGGGACAAAGGGCCTGATTCAGACCCACTCGCAAACGGGCGAACATACGTTTGGCGTACGTACAAAAATATTTAAATTCAAGGGCTCGCTCGTATTTTCGAACGCATCTAAAAATCCTCCCCAAACTCAGACGACCCCTCCTCTAACTAACGAGCGCGCGAAATAGCGAGCGTACATCCCCGAAATGGCTTGAAGGGAACGCACGCACAAGTATAAACCGGAAGTTGCCTTGTCAGATGTCGATTACCTGCTCCTTTATTCTGCCTACCTCCATCAATCGTATCATGCCAATCAATGTATCAATTAGCTTAAATTGTTTTTTTTTTTTAACACAATGCAAGAAACTTTACTCTTGTCCGTGTTTGTGTTTTCCCGCAGAATACGTACGGCTTAAACATTCACTTTTATTGCTTAAAAAACATGTTACCCACAATTAAACAATTGTTCTATTGCTTTGGATCCCCGCATATTTCCCGGGGTTCATTTCTTTATTTAAATTTGCTTACGCATGTCACTGCATCAAGCCTATCATAACTCTCCAGAGATTTCAGGCCCTGTCGAACACATGACTCATACACTAACCAACAGAATTGCTCCTGTTAATTTCCCAAATACATTAGCCAATCAGAAATTTTTTGGCCACTTTATCAAAAATGATTTTTAAGAAAAACACCATTGCCATCAAGAGCGCCTCCGCATTCACCAGGCGCGAGCTGCTGGTGCTAACGGAGGTGATGGATAGGCGTATCACCAGCCAGCCTCCACCCATCACCAACCGGCAGAAGCGTTCCGCATATGCGGAGGCACGGGCCCGCCAGCGCTCCTTCGGCTCACGCCGCAACATCGGCCAGCTGGAGCGCAGGTGGTCAGACCTGCAACAGTGAACGCCCCGCTTGCTGGCATGCTTTCGCATGCAGATATCAGAAAGTAAGTTTTATGTATTGTGGTTTTCATGTTTGTCTTTGTGGCCCAAACTGCGTGTGCATGTTTTCATGTCTGTCCTATTTATTCATTATACTCATATCTGCATAGCCATGTTTTCCTTCTATTTCATAATTATTCATTCTACTCATATTTGCATGGCCATGTTTTCCCTCTATTTCATATTTTTTCATTCTCCTCATATTTGCATGTTTTTTGTTGGTGGGGGGTGTTTTTAATTTGTTTTTTTGGCCAGGATTTGTGCTGAAACTAACCACAATTTGTTTTACATCTTTTAGGGGGACAGCCAAGACTACGCCGTCACCGTCACCGTCACTACGCCGTCACCGTCCGGCCAGACGGCGGTCACGCCCACTCTCCCCAACCCCCATCCAACACTCCACCCCCAATAATTCCCCTATTCCCCACTCCTCCCCAGCCTTCCAAGACCCTCTCCCGGAAATGTCGGGCCTCCTTCCCCCTCCATCCCACTTCCCCCTCTCCTCCAATCACCCCTCTTCCAATTACCCCCTCCCCGGAGTCCGTAATAACCCCGCCCCGATCCTTGGGGAATGGAGGCTCCTCCGAGGAGGACGATGGTGGGACTTCCGGAGCTGCCGTTTTGTCTACCGGTATGTTTTTCTTTAGCCTTTTGTTAAACCACAAACTGTTAGTATGTAATCATGTGTCGTTCCTTTATTCGGGGTTTTTGGCTAGACTTTTGGGGATTTTGCAGATTGCCTTTACCTGTTCCTGCTGATTTCAAAATACACATATCACACCTGTGGGAATTTGTACATAGGCCTTGTATTTTTTGCAGCCCCCATTTCCGTGTTTTTTTTTTTTTTTTTAATGTTTTTTTTTTTTTTTTTGAGTGATTTCGTTGTGTTTATGAAATTTTAATGTGGTTTCCCTCTTGTTGTATTAATCCACACACTTTTCTCACCCACAGAGGAACAGAGGCGTCGGCAAGAAGTCCAAGACTGTGTGGGCCAGATGCGCCAACAAATAATTGGGGTGCTCGTGGCCCTTGACCGTCTGTCTGGCATCCTTCGTCAGTAGTTTTATTTTTGGTTTTTATTTTTCCAAATAAATTGTTTTTTTCGAACATACGTTCTGGCTCATTAGTTTTTTCAAAACCAAAGATTGTTTACCCTGACATAAGTAGACTGTTCCTGCAAGGATTTCCATTTTTTTAAAGTAAGATTGTGTTTTGTATTTGTATGTAAAACAGCCACAAGAAACACATAACAGTCACAATGTCATTTCCCTTTTTGGGTGTAGTGTCAATTAGATATTTCTACATTTTACAGGTTCGTAGTTGGTGTGCAAGCTGCTTAGGCCAATCTTACAAAGCCAAATGATTGTACAGGCTTCCTTTTGGTGTGGGTTTGGAACCTGAAAACATATTTCATTTTAGCTCAACTGGCGTCAGTACTGGATTACCCCTTAGTCAAATGTAACGTGTGTGAACCTGGTTACACTTGCTGGTAACGTCCAAAAAAAGGAAGAACATTTCACATATCTGATAAATCAAAGTGGTCACTCACAAAAAAAAACACACAGTGATAATCTCAAATACAACACATACCAAACAAAAACAAACCAAAAACAACAAATCAAGAACTGGTTGACGAAGGACCATGCCAACATGATTCCACAAACATGGCATTGCGATATGGGTTCCAGAATATATTCCCAAAATGTCCAGATCCAGGTTTGGTAAGGGTAGCAGGAAGTAGTGAGCATTGGAGTGCCAAAGATTATGTGAACAAACAGAAGATGGTGCAAAAAACAAAATAAAATTAGATGTTCGCCAACAAACCCAAACATATTAGGTATAAACACTGTTGTTTTGTGAAAACTTACCTAAAAAATCTGGCCACCACATCATCGCATATGGCCCCCCCACATACTGACCTCCGACCAACCTCGGGGGGGGCCATCCTCAGGTAAGGCATCCTCTGGCTGCATTGGGACACCACTCCTTATGGCGATGTTGTGAAATATCCCACACAGGACCACAATTTTCGACACCATATCCAGCAAATACATGAGCTCGCCACCAGAGTGGTGGAGGCATCGGAATCGGCCTTTTAAAAGGCCGATACAGCGCTCTACCACTTGCCTGGTGGCTGTAAGTGCGGAATTATACACACTTTGTGGGCCTGGTGTGGGAGCCAAATAAGGAGTGAGCAGCCAGGACATGCAAGGATATCCACTGTCTCCTGTGAAAAAGAATAGACAACATCAGGAACACTGTGTTCAAAGCTTAACATTGTTATGTACTAAAGGTCTCCACTTACCCAGAAGCCACGCATCACCAGCTTGTAGGTTGTTTAATTTGTGCCATATCCCTGATTGCCAGATGACGAAGGAGTCATGTGCACTTCCTGGTAATTTAGCATTCAGGGACAGGATCTGGAGGGAGGCATCACATACCACCATTACATTCAGGGAGTGATAGTGTTTCCTGTTTTGAAATATGGCCTCCAGCCATGCTGGAGGCTGAAGTGGTATGTGAGTACCATCCAGAACCCCTATGATGTGTGGGAAGCCAGCTATTTGGTAAAAATTGGCCTTGGCCACACTAAGGGCACCCATATCCAAAGGCATTTGAATAAAATGATGGAGGTGCTTGAAAAGTGCCTCCATCACTGCCCTCAGGATCCGGGAAAAGGAGGATTGGGAGATGCCCGCCACTATTCCCACCGTTGTTTGAAACGATCCTGAGGCACAGAAATGTAACACTGCCATAAATTGCGTAAGTGGTGGTATTGCTGTTAGACTGTCAATTTGCCGCTCAAGATCACTTTCTATTAATGAGAGAGTGTCTATGATGATTTTGGGAGGTAGACGGTAGCATCTTAAAACCTCATCATCGGGCATTCCAAAAAGGGTGACACGTGTTCGAAATATCTGGGGCCTTGCATGCCTACGATGCCTATGCCTGGGACGAGATTGAGGTTGGTCGGCTTCCGGGAGCATGGCCAGAACAATCCGCCCCAGATCTACCTGAAATTCTAAGATTTCAATGTAAGGCTTTTGACCCACCCCAAAAGTAAATTAAAACAACTTAGCTTGATGATACCATCCATTGCTGCTTACATGCCGGGGTATTGTCATGATACGTCCAAACTGAAATTAATCACAAAAATTATTTGCCAAATTTCACTCTGTGCATTTTTGTTTCTAAATTTTGTGCTAGACCAAACTTAAAATATGCGAAACACACATTTGGCAAAACAGCAAAACGACATTGCACACAGTACATCAAAATGGGTTGAAATGTTTGCACAAAAAGCGAAAGGGCAACCTCAAAAAACTTAAAATGATTAATAAGCATTTTAAAATGCGCTAATTAGTTCGCAAATACTAGTCACAATAGTAAGTAGTAAAAATGCGCTAATTAGTTCGCAAATACAAGTCACAATACTAAGTAGTAAAAATGCGCTAATTAGTTCGCAAATACAAGTCACAATAGTAAGTAGTAAAAATGCGCTAATCAGTTCGCAAATACAAGTCACAATAGTAAGTAGTAAAAATGCGCTAATTAGTTCGCAAATACAAGTCACAATAGTAAGTAGTAAAAATGCGCTAATTAGTTCGCAAATACAAGTCACAATAGTAAGTAGTAAAAATGCGCTAATTAGTTCGCAAATACAAGATAAAAAATGGACTTACCAAGAGCAAATATATAAGAGTCCAAATCAAAAGGTTTTTTGGTCCGAAATTAATCAAAAACTAAAATAGATGAAATTATGGATCCAAAATTAAAAAAAAAATAAGAAACACAATGAAACAACAATTGATCAAAAGTTAGACTTCACAAAACTTACCAAATCAAGAAACGAGGTCCAAAAAATATAAACCAACAAAGAGAACGGAAAATAAAAATGCAAATCTACCAAAAAAAAAAAAATCTACAACCGCCAACTCCTTTATACGCAATCAATAAACTCCAGCCAAGATAACCTCCAACAATCCAAAAACGCCACCTCGACTCGAGACACACCAAGCCATAAATAGTGTTTCGTTTCCCGCACAAATTAAAGGAGGGATCATAGGAACGCACAATCAATTATGCTGCCGCAAAATAAGGACGCATGTATAAATACGTCACAAAAGCACATTTAAATTCTGGTGTATTTCTTGTTTGGACCTCAGACATGGCGACAGACCAGGGAAACAATGCCCAAGAGTCAGGCGGTAAGTCTTTCATGCATTTTGTATCAATGATTAATTTGAAACATAAGATTGGGCAAGTTGTGATTTTGTGAAATCTGAATATTTACACAAATAGGTGAGGAGGATGACATGGAAGAGGCTGCTGGGCCCAGTATTCCGGCCAAAGCTGGCAAAAAAAAAAGGCAGCCACATTTCACAAGAAAGGAGATGGAGGTTTTGATACAGAAGTGTGTGGACATCCTGCCACAGGCAAACAGGAATATGAGTATTAGCCAGAAGGGGAGAATGTGGGAAGAGGTAGCCCGTTGCTGTCAATAGGGTGGGTGATTATGTCCGTCTAGCCCGGGATGTCAAACGGCGGTAAGTAAACACTTGCCCCCCCTAAAAACAAACACCATTTTAGACCAAAGGATAATGGCTTCCATTTTTTCCCACAGATGGGGCGACTTCAAATATCGTCTAAAGCAAAAACTCGCGGACAGGGCTAGGCATGCAAGGGGGACAGGTGGGGGTCCCACCCCTGTGTCATTGGAGTTGACCGATTTAGAAGAGCTGGCACAGGGGTGTGTGCAGCCTGTGGAGGTGTTTGGCATGTCCAACATGGATACGGACATGCCAGACTTTGCGGCTCCTCATGTTGTCCCAGGTAAATCTTTAGATGTCATCAACTCAGAAATGTTATTGTGCCAATATGTAGATTCTAATGTGAGGCTTTTCTCTTTTTTCCTAACAGAGACACAGGCGGATGAGTCTGCTCCAGAGGGGAGCCTTGGCCGCCGAATTTCTGCTGGCTCGGCAGGGGAGGAACCAGTACATCCGGCTGAGGACCCTGCAGAAGCCAGTCCAGGGCAATCCCCCTCGCAGGCAGTGTCCCTCCTCACAGAACTCAATTTCAAATCGGATTTCCATACGGAGATTCTGCAGAGGATGGACGCCAGTCTGGTACGGGTGGCTGAGGCCCCTGGAGCAAAATGCTGCGGCCAACATGACCATTGGTCAGGCCCTGGCGGAAAATACTGGGGCCAACATCCGCATCGCCAATGCCCTGGAGCAGCTCGTTCACCAGCACATGGTGGAGCCGACCTCCCTTCCTGCCGGAACATCAGGATCCTCCACCTCGGGCACATCATCAGCCAATCCTCCAAATGTGCCTAGCCCTGTGCCTAGTCCAGAGGCCACAATATCTGCCTCTGGACAGGCCAGCCCGGTGACATCCCGGACCCGGTCTGGCGCCCTCCCTCCCTCATCCAAACGGGAGAAAAACCGGTGACAGCAATGGTGACTTTTCCTACAATCCTTCTGTGCTTGGCTCATATTCCTTTCTGGTCAAAACTTCCCTCTCCTTTCTTGTGAAATGTTTTTATTTTATTGTTGTATGTTTATGTCAACAGTTATGTTGGGCCAATTTCTTTGATTTTGGAACATATCTTTGGCCAAAAAAGATGTCCCCAATATTTTATTTTTTATTTTTTTTGTTTGAGCAATAAATTGAAACAAAAAATCTGACATTGGATTGTGAAATTATTGTACAAATGGGTTACATTTAATCCTGGACCAAAAGGCAAAAACTGGCCCAAACAAAAAAAAAAAAAAATGGGCTCTTTAAGGAACATTTAAAAATTCATATAACGAGGCAAATTCAAGAGGCACAAATAAAATGGTGCGAAAATTAAAACATGATGACATTATTGTTACAATAGGCCCTAACCACCAAATTGAGTGCAAAATAAACCCCCACAAATGTACGCAAATTGATTGTGTCATCCTGACATCAGCAGCTCTGAGTTCCACCTGCGTACGGTTTTGTGCTATCCCAAAAAACTGATTTCAAAACACATACCAAGCCGGTTCTCAATCCAACACTAATTGCTTTTCTGCCCTCCCGCGATTAATCGCAACAACATCGTGGAGTCCCGGGACGGAGGAGAAGGCAATCGCCAATGTGGTCGAGTAATCCAGACCCTAAGCTGTGCGAGCATTTTGAAGTGAAAGAGGATAATCCAGTGACGTATGAGTCGGTCCGAACACATTTTACGCTCGCATCTGCTAATGTATGTACGCCCCAAAAACTCCTCGCCACGCCTGCGTTTTTCCATCTCCACCCCCGTCAACACCCTAAAACGCCCTGTTCTGTCAATCACATTTGACATGTCACTTCCTGTACGCTATTTTAGGAACGAGTCAAAAAAAGCTTGCAATCTGCCGTACGCACATGCGCAGTGTAACACCGATGCATGCGCGGTTAGTCAACATCGGAACAGAACGAGCGTACTGCTGTTAACGAGCGGCTCTGAATGAGGGCCAAAGTTGTTGAGAAGTACAATTCTGGGTTGGGTTATAAATAAATATCCAAATCTTTGATGATCCCTTGGAGCACCATCAAATCCATCATAATCAAATGGAAAGAACATGGTACCACAACAAAGCTGCCAAGAGAGGGCTGCCCACCAAAACTCACAGACCGGGCAAGGAGGGCATTAATCAGAAAGGCATCACAGAGACCAAAGGTAACCCTGAAGGAGCAGCAGAGTTCCACAGCAGAGACTGGTGTATATGTGCATGTGACCACAATACGCCGTACAATCCATAGAGCTGGGCTTTATTTAAGAGTGGCCAGAAAAAGCCATTACTTAGTAATAAAAATAAAACACGATTTGAGTTTGCGAAAAGGCATGTGGGCGACTCCCCAAATGTATGGATGAAGGTGCTTTGGTCAGATGAGACTAAAATGGAACTTTTCCACCACCAAGGAAAATGCTATGTCTGGCGCAAACCCAACACATCCCATCACCCCAAGAACACCATCCGGACAGTGAAACATGGTGGTGGCAGCATCATGCTGTGGGGATGTTTTTCAGCAGCAGGGACTGGAAAACTGATTTGCGTCAAGGGAAAGATGGATGGTGCTAAATACAGGGATATTCTTAAGCAAAACCTGGTTCAGTCTGCCTGTGATTTGAGACAGGGATGTAGGTTCACATTCCAGCAGGACAATGACCCTAAGCATACTGCTAAAGCAATACTTGAGTGGTTTAAGGGGAATCATTTAAATGTGTTGGAATGGCTTAGTCAAAGCCCAGATGTCAATCCAATTGAGAATCTGTGGTCAGACTTGAAGATTGCTGTTCACAAGTGGAAACCATCCAACATGAAGAAGCTGGAGCAGTTTTGCCTTGAGGAATGTGCAAATATCCCAGGGTCAAGATGTGGCAAGCTCATAGAGACTTATCCAAAGTGACTTGCAGCTGTAATTGCCGCAAAAGGTGGCTCGACAAAGTTCTGACTTTAGGGGGGGGTGAATAGTTATGCATGCAAAAGTTTTCGGTTATGCTGTCCTAAATGTTGTTTGACTCACAATATAAAAAACACAACTTCACATTTGTAGGCATGTTCTGTGAATGAAATGATGCACAGCTTAAAACAATCCATTTTAGTTTCAGGTTGTGAGGCAACAAAGTATGAAAAATGCTAAGGGGGTTGAATACCTTTGCAAGGCACTCTATATGGGAAAACTGACATGTGTGTGGCAGTATGATATACACAGTATGAATAGATCCATGTGAAGTACATCCTGCCCATGGAGGATGCACTTCATTGGAGGTATAGCACACCGGCATATCACATAGTGAGGCGGAAATACATGGTACAAAACAGAAAGTAGCAAATACAGCAAACAGTGATGCAGTTTGGGCATGACATATACAGGTGACTGAAACATTTGTAATATAATATACCTTGAATCAGGGGATGGACTGGGGCTGTATATCAGCCCTGGCAGTCTGACCTGCACTTGCGTGTGAATGGGGGTGTGGTTAATGCAAGGGGGCATGCCGCGAGTCATGGGGGCCAGCCACACGGCATGCCCCTGTCTCTTTCCAGCCCAGCACAGCCACCTCCAGCCTATACATGCCTTCCGTCTCCATGATATCTTAATGATTCCGGAGCCATTGGGTGAAGGGTGGGGGTCTCTTCCTTCCCCCCTCCTTAAGCTGCTCCTTAGGCCATCGGCCCTTCTGGCATATGCCAGAAGTGCTCGATGGACTGTCTGGCCCTGCCCTGAATGAATAGATCCAGGTCTTTGTTCATCCTGCCAAAGAAATAACCATCCGAGGCAGCCATCTGGGGCACACTGTGTAGGTTACATCTGGCAGGGTGTGCAAATAGCAGAAGTATAACGTCCAGGTGGAGAGAAAATAAAAATAATGAATGAGAAGCTGAATACAGAGTGTCTGTTAAACATGGAGGAGATAAATGAAGACTTAGGGGTAAATTTACTAAAGGTTTATTTTCATTGATTTGTATCAATTTAAAATTGATTAAGTCAATCTAAATCAATGTTGTGTTTCTGGGGCTATAACACACTGTTACTAACAGACATTTGTTCAATTGTTTAAGTGTAAGTAAATGTGTGATTTAGCCCCAGAAACAGAATATCAATTTAGATCAATTTAAGGCTTTTTAAAATCTATTAAAATTTGATTGAAATTGACCTTAATAAATTTACCCTTAAGAGAGAAACTGTTTGCTTAGTCACATGGAGGAACGCTGTCATGGTCAACTAGTTAGAATTGACTTGAGTAATTTTAATTGTACCTACCATGACCTCCCCAGCATGAGTTAGGCTTTCTTATTTATTATGATCTGAGAATATAGGGCAATAGGCAATGAATTGAACAGCTACACCACAATAGAGGCATAGATTATTCTAAATTTCTCTGGTGATATAGAAGACCTTTCCACTTGCATAGGTTCTTTAGGCAGAACAAGTGGAGAGGAAATGTTGGATTCAAGCTTGAAGCTGTATCTGCACAGATGTTCTTTTTCTATGGATCTCTCCTGGAACCAGAGGTCCACATTATTACATAAATAAATAAGCTTGGGTAGTTGCCTACAGGATTGCAGGCAAGTCATTTGCAGCCAATTATCTCTTTATAACATTCAGAAAACCCTTGCCAAAAGTAACAACTAAAGCTTCATTTTAACTGGAGTTCAGATGAGACCTGAAATGGAAGGTGTATTGTCCCAGTCTCAGGTTACCCTAAGGTGAAAGACACTGGAAGTTGCCAAGGTAACTCAACCTAGTTCATCAAACACTTTCCTAAAGACACCTATGAAGGCACAAGAATTGTGCAGCAATGTGTTATTCCTTCCCCAGAGTGGAAACACCAATTATAGAGCTTGGATGGTTAGCAAAGCCACTCTAGGTCTCTTGGAGAAAACAAATTATGGTTGTAGTTCAAACTACATTGAACACTGGGTCAAGAATCCTGAGTATTACCATCATATTTAGTCAGATAACTAATTCACAGATGAGAAGGTGAGCTCATAGCTGCAGGCATGGCAACAGCCATTGGAGGCAGATTTGGTTGAGAAAGAAGCTTCTGCACAGCATCACAGCATCCAAGCACTGCAATATGAATTGATTTTGTGTGTTTCCCTGATTAGCCACATGTTTGATAATAAGATTTACTAAGTTTTTATGAGACAACTCACTGGCTGAATCTATTTTGGCCAAAATATATGGTCATGATTCTGGACTAAGATATGGATTCTAACCAGTAGCACAACCAAAAACAGTCGTGCAGAGTCTGACAACTGGTGGTTTTCACCAGGGACCCCCTCAAGGAGGTATTTATTTAGCTGCACCCAACATGCAGGACTGAGTTGGTTCCAAGCATGCTAGTGAAGAGTAGTCAGCAAGCAAGGTCTGTTATTGGAGATGGGATGACAATGCCAAAAGGGTATTTCAGAAAAATGGTAAGGTAACATGCTGAGGTCAATAATGAGCAGTATATTTCAGAGCTAAATATAAAACTGATAAGAGGCAGGAACATGTCATGGTCATACAGAGAAGTCACCAATATAAAATGCAGGAATTTTGGAGACTAGAAGATTGAAGAATGATACTCTGTCACTTTCTGTAGCAAGAGTGAGGATTACATAGGCATCAGAACAGCCAAACTCTCGCAACAACAGTGATCACACGAATGCAGGAATGAGGAGCATAGAAAGCCAGGCATTGTCCCATATGGGAAATTGCAGATGCTGAAAAGCAGACAATGCAGGACAGATGTTCAGTAGAAATCAGCAGAATCACACAGAGAAAATGCAGGTGCACACTGCAAATACTAAACACTGCCAGGCAGAATAATTATAATAAACTCTGCAATATAACAGAGGTGAGCGTTTGGGCATGGGGCACCCTGTGCTGTTCTGGCTGGGCCTATTCAGGGCATCACCACTTAATACACATAGTCACTTTTTATATCACTCTTTACATTTATTATTCATGTATTTTTTCTTAATTTTTTTACTTAAGTAACTATTGTGTTAAATTGTATTAATGTGTCTCTCACCCTACCATGTCAAATAGGTATCCCTGACCACTGGAAATAATAAGGGACAGCTGTCTGTATTAAAATTCAAACATTCTGAGCTGTGACATACCTAACAAAAAAGGTACCACTACATAAGGCAGTCCTTGGTGTCTTGCATAGAGGGTCATGATCAGTTACAACAACAACAAGGGCCTGATTTTGAGTCTTGCACAATCCACACACAATGTCGATGCTCACTAAACTTTCAGAAAACCATTACTTTACACGTGTTACATACAGTAAATCCACAAAGAAACTGTTGTAAAAGATTCAGATGATATCAGAAAAGTGGCGGAATAGTGATGAATGATGACTGGGAGGCAGCTAGCATTTAAAGAAAACTGGTCAATTCATTGGGAGTTTTATGGGAGTGTTGCGGTCGTGGCAATGCAATCGGCTGCATTCACAGATGCACAAGAGGCCATGTTCAGATGTAGAAACTGCACCTGCCATAGGGCTGGTGCAATTTTTGATGGTGCGACCAATGATGGCCCATAAGGATGCATTAATTGATATTACAGTTTGCATGGGCACTAAAAGTTGGCATCCCAATTCTTGCACAGCCGGCTGCACAGATGTAAATAAGAGAAGGAGTTTTTAGGCAAGTGCTCCCAGCTTGTAAGACCAAGAGAGTAAATATACCCAAAAGAATACAGCTGATCAAGGAATTCAGTTACCCATGTCTTAACAAATGCATAAAAGTTTTAATCTGCATTAACTTTGCATAAATCTACATGAAAGTAGGAACTACCAGCAGATATAAGGACCAGAATGCTGAGGTCACCTGGACTGTGCAATCCAAGTTTCAGTGGCAGGTTAATGTTGGCCATGCTAGTTAACACGCATTTTGGATACCAGTACAATGTACAGTAAGCCAAAGTCTCAATTTTAATTTTGAACAAGCCATGATGAGAGGTCCAGAATGTGTGGAGGCTATAGTGGCATGGATGTAGCAGGAGCATTATTGGTGTGTTTGTAGTCCCAGACTGTTGGTTTTTAGACCCAAATGTAATACAGTATATGTAAGGAATGAGATAGTGATAAGTTGGCACCAGGTTTAGTTTTTCTAGAGAGTCTGTTCAGACTTCATGAACAACAACCTCAGGAGGAGTAACAGTGGAATGCCAGACCAAATTAATTCTCTCTGGATAATTCAAAATCAGATCCAACACTTTCTGCCACTATGGTCACTAGAGTTGATTCACGTGGAACCTCACACACTGTCCATGCTTTCTGATGCAGGACCACCTCAGGACCTTAGTACCACCTAACAGGGTGTACACATAAATGTTCATGCTCTCGCCAAGCTTTTAACAGGTCTTCACTTCCAAGTGTTAGGCTGTGGTACCTAGTCATTTATTTCCCCTACTTTATGGATAGCCTCAAATAGGCTCTGACTTTTTTACAACAACTTGTTCCCTTTTGTGTCTAAAGACAACAAAATATTTAATAGCACAACAAACAAACAAAAAATATCCCTGGTGCAGTGGCCACACTGTAGATAGAAGGGAACAAATTAATGGTAAGCCAATGTATTTTACAAACTCTTTTCAGCTGGTAGCATCTTCCCACAGGTATCTGAGTCCTAGTGTTTGATATTTGGCTTATGACCAAGGTCCTTCTTGACTTCTCAAATTAGAATATACTGTAGTTGCAGCAGCAATTATTAAACAGGTGAAACACTGTCAGTAGGAGATTTAGGACAGCTGTCACGGGATCTCGATATATAGTAGCATTTTTCTGTGGATTTTAGTAAATAAAATTAGAGGTAAGATTCCACACTTTAGGTTCCTGGGTAGTTTCTTTGTCAAAGACACTTTCATCAAAGGATCAGCAAGCAATGGTTTAATAACTGCTGCTGCAACTACATTTTGTATTAAGAAGTCAAAAAGGACCTCATATGGCTGATTGACATAAGTTTTGCAGTGGAATAGGGGCTTTGAATCCCACATGGGTATTGATTGCAGATGAAATAAGAAAGTCAAAATCGATGCTTAATAAATACTGTTTTATCGACTGGAATCCAGTTTCAAATTAATGGCAAATCTGACTTTAAGTAAACTGTCCACAAAATATTTTGCAAATGAAACAAGGATACTTAAGCTCTTTTGACAAATGTGCAAATGTTGACCATCAATAGTTACATTTTCAATAGCTCTTTTAAGTGCAGGGACTTTCCATTAAGCTGCCGTAAAATCAAAAACAGGTTAAAAAAGGCAAGGGTTAACACTTCCTCATTAATATTCTGGGAATTTATTCCATCATTATTGCTAGTATCTACAGTTACTATTATAACCTTCTTCCCTGACAAACCTTCTCATGAAATCCAGTACTTGTGAACTTTTCATTTATTTTACTAGGTTTTAGGCATTTTTCCTGATTGAGAAAAAAGTCAGTGGCAAATGACCCACCTAGGGTCTCAGGCAAATCAGAAATAATAATTTCCATTTCTTCCCCACAAAGTCTAGGGAAATTCACCAATTTTAAACAATAAATCAGGAGCAGGTAAATTTGTGCAAATTTCCACCTTTGATGTGATTTTCCCCTAATGGTTAGAGAAAAAAAGGACAGTTAGGACTGGACATTCCCTTGTATATGACCAATATGAACAGGTTAGGCAAGAGAGAACTCTCTGGTGGAAGTAAGCCCTGAAGAAACAGTATATTGCCAGTGCCCAGGTTTATTATTCAAATATCCAGTTTAAATTTCAGTTTGAACCAGTACCTGAAACTCTGGTCTGAATTGGGAATAAAAGGAGCTGTGATAAACACACCTTTAAAAGGGACAATTTAACTGTGAGATGCACCAATATTGGATCACAGTATGAGCAAATCTTGTTCAAAGGCTCAGGACTCATTCCAGCTGATCCAGTCCTTGGCCAGTGGAAATATAAGCAGCAAGTACTGTAGCTTATCATAACTTACACAAATAGGTTCTTGCATTGCTGACTGCCCAAGCTGGCTAAAAACAGTAAGAGCCCCCTTTGTCTGATGCTAAGGAATTTTCCATCAAATTAATAGCCAATGCCAAATTCTCAGTGTGACCCGGTATTACAACTAACTTGAATGCTGTTCCATTGCATGACAACCCGCTGCATCACTACCCCCTGTATGTCACCCCACTCCACTCAAGCTCTGCTCCATGTGCCAGTGTGTGTAACAGTGATTATGACTGTACCCATTATCCCTTAAATAGAACCACTATACTAGTTAAACAACTGGACTGTTCATAGTCTCATGGCATCCACTAGGGTGTACTGCAACTCTGCTACATTATCAAATGCAGCATGACATGTAGCTAGTCACATATCATATTGCGTGCAGGCATCAAGACACATTGTAATGTATTTAGTCACAGAATAATGTAATCAGTTGCAGCACAGTGTACTGAGATTGCAAAGAGTGTAATACTAGTTTACATCCACCAGATGTCACTTTTGCTAAACATCATTGCGCATGCGTGAAGTCACTACAGTATAGCAAGCACTGACAGGCAGACTAGTCACCTACTGTACAGTGTAAACAGCTCATGGAAGAAGAAGCTAGAAGAAATTTGCAGATGAAAAGTATGGCAAATGACCAGAGCAGCAATGCAGAGGGAGGTTTTCCTTCATAAAAGTTGCAAACTTTATAGAGTAAATATTGCACATGCAGTCTTCAATAAAATTGGATATTTTCATGATGAGACTTGAACTCTAGTTAAATGCTGACATATCCTCTAACATCTCACAGTACAGTATCTTATTGCTCGCAATAAAAGCACAGACAGGGCCTTATTCAAAACACAAACTACTCATATTGCACAAACCCCTATGCAATAACTGAGAATAATAAGGGCCATCAGAAAGGGAGATGTGCAGCACCTGAAAATTGGCAACTGTGGCTAAGTGGTTTGTTAAATGCTTAACATGGCCTTACACTGGGGTTTGATTCCTGTTGAGAACAGGGGTATTTAGTAATTATTTTGAATTTTATTTTCTTATCAGTATTATATTATTTACAGGTTTTTTTTAAATGTTAACTTTAGATTGGTCTGCAAGTGGACTATTGACATTCAATAAATAATTAAAACAAAGTATATGCACTCTGACACACATCACTGCAATACAGAAATTAAGTACAGTACAGTAAATGAGTAGTAGTATGCCATGGCAGTTATAAAAAAAATACAGTATGCAAATGTTGCAGCCACATACAAGTTTCTGCGACAGCCACATACTGCATTTCTATATTTTCACTGGGTTTTTATAAAAAAGTCACAAACTTCACTGCTAATATGTCGCAAAGACAGTGGCCTTATTTAAAGTGCAAACTTCTCATACTGCATAGGCCCCTATGCAATAACAGTAGGAATAATTAGCACCATCAGAAAGGGAGGTATGCAGCACCTGAATAGTTGGCTCATGTGGCTTAGTAGTATGTTGAATGCTTAACATGGCCTTCAACTTGGGTATGATTCCTGTTGAGAACAGGGGTATTGATGAACAATTTTGAATTCAGTTTTCTTAGCAATATTATATTATATACAGTATACTACAATAAGAGAGTTAAAATTAAACAAATGGCATGGCCTTCCCCCTAAAAGCCTCTGTGCTTGGTCTGGTAGAGGAAATTCAGGGAAAAAAACGATGTTGGGTTTGCAATACAGCAGCACACAGCATGGGGTCCCCCTGCCCTAATGTACTATAAACCAGCCCCACACTGGTCAGCCCAGGGCTGGCAATCCCCAGAAAGTGGGGACCCCCCCCCCCAAAGAAAAAAAAATGGGGTCCCTCCTCTTGAGCATTAACTAGCCCTGAGCTGAAAGCCCATTTCTCTTCCCTGCATCCCTGGAGGTGGTGGATGAAGGGGTAATGGTTTAAATAAGTAATTCATATTGTTTTTCGCAGTAGACCTACAGGTACCAGAGTTCCTGCCATGATAGGCAGCAGGCACAAAAAATATGACAATATGTAGGGGCCAATGTGTTTTTTTCTTACGAGGGCTGTTATGTGTTTTTTATATCCTAACGGTGGCAAATTGTGTGTATTTTTTTCCATGTATATTTACATTGCTGTTTTTTTTATCACCCTATCGGTGGCAATGGGAGATGGAAACACTTTGGCACCGCATAAAAATGTGCCCAAGCCCCGGACCCTCCATTTTATCCAAAAATGTAAATTCCAAAAGGGTCCCAAAATTCTGCTTTAAACTTTAGGTGCCTATCACTGCAGTGACAGTTGATTATGGGGCCTGGTTGTCAAATTGGAGATTGAAACATTTTGGCGGTACCTTAAAATTTGCCTGAGCCCCAGACTCTTTTTTCCATGTGGGGCTATTGAGTGTTTTTCCATCTTGTCAGTGGCACTGTGTGTTTTTTATATGGGTCAGTGGCAGCGTGTGTTTTCTTTGTATGGGTTGTTTTTCCCCTGTCAGGGACATTGTTTTTTTTTTTTTCATGCAGTGGCAAATGTGTTTGGGATTTCTTTGTTTCCTTCTGTTGAATAATTTGTTTACTTAAAAACAAGCATTTAGTTTTCTATGCTTATTGAAGTAGTAATTCTAAATATACTGTAGTTTGATTATTTTTTTACAGAATGTCAGCGACTTCACTGACCACCACCATGCAGGAGGCAAGACCAGCCACCTTCTACAACCGAGTAAGTACTGTACAGTACAGCGTATTGTACTACTGTACATCTCTTCCTTTTAAGAATATATATTTTGCAACTGACATAATACCCCTAGTACTGTACATCATCAGAAATTGGGGAATCTATTAATAATAACTATGTTCATGTGGAAAAAAAATTTCACTGTTGCCCAATGTAATTCTTGTACAGTACTATATTGTTATTCACATGTAATACAGTATATCTGTGTATTTGTTTGTGGTGTTATTGGTGTTTTGCCTAAAGACTTGTACTGTAATGCAGTAAGGCAGTGGTTGGGGAACAGGAGTAAATTGAACCACTTGGGGTTAAACTGAAATTACTGGGGGTAATGGACAGACAGCTGGGCATGCAAATGAATCATTGCATGCCCGGCTGTCCATCCATTACCCACAGGAATGGAGGTCACTGGCGCCGGGTGCAGCAGTGCACCCAGCATCAGTGACCTCCAGCCTGGCACCACAGGGAGGCTCCAAGACGGATGCCCGCTGAGATGTTATTACCAGCAGGTGCCCGGATCCTTCCCTGCAGGCTGGAGTTCTCTTCTGAACTCCAGCTTCTGGCTCTCTCCTTGCGCACTATGAGAGAGACGTCATGACGTCTCTCCCATAGTTCTGAGGAGCAGCCGGGCGGACAGGACGGTGGCAGATGCAGGAGTGGGGCTTAAGGTGTTTTTTTTTGTACAAGCAGCACTATAGGAACATAACTATGGGGGCACTGCTACAGGGGCATAACTATGGGGCACTGCTACAGGAGCTTATCTATGGGGGCACTGCAACAGAGGCATAACTATAGGGGCACTGCTACAGGGGCATAACTATGAGGGCACTACTACAGGGGCATAATTATGGGGGTACTGCTAGAGGGGCATAACTATGGGGGCACTGCTAGAGGGGCATAACTATGGGGGCACTGCTAGAGGGGCATAACTATGAGGGCACTGTTACAGGGGCATAACTGTGAGGGCACTAATATGGGGCATTATATGGGGGCACTACTATAGGATTTCCAAGATGGAATTGTCCTTGGGCCCTCCCACCCACCCTTATGTTGTATAAACAGGACAGGCACACTTTAACAAACCAATCATTTCAGTGCCAGGGTCTGCCACATGACTGTGGCTGAAATGATTGGTTTGTTTGGGCACCCACAAAACAAGCTGGCAATTAATCTGTCCCTGCACAAACTGGCTCTACGGAGGCAAGATGTCGTCCTCATCCTCCTCATCCACCGATTACTCACCCTCTTCAGTGTGTACATCCTCATCCTCACAGAGTATTAATTCGTCCCGCTGGAATCCATCACCACAGGTCCCTCTGTACATTCAGGAGGCTGGTCTCCCTGGAAGAGTTGATAATTCATTTTTGTAAAACATCATCTTCTCCACATTTTGTGGAAGCAACCTCCTACACCTTTCATTGACAAGGTTCCCGTCTGCACTAAACACTCTTTCGGAGTACACCCTGGAGGGGGGGCAACTCAGGTAAAATAGAGCCAGTTTGTACAGGGGCCTCCAAATTGCCTCTTTTTCCTGCCAGTACAGGTACGGACTGTCTGACATGCCTACTTGGATGCTGTCACTGATGTAATCCTCCACCATTCTGTCAATGGTGACAGTTTCATATGCAGTGACAGTAGACATGTCAGAAATTGTTGCCAGGTCCTTCAGTCTGGACCAGATGTCCAAACTTGGTCCTGCCTGCCCTGCATTACTGACAGCGGGTTTCTTAGGATACCTAAGTTTTTTCCTGGCAGCCACAGTTGCGGGAGAAAATGAAGAAGGAGCTGTTGACGTGTCACGTTCCGCTTCAGCTAACAGTGTTTTCACCAGCAGGTCTTTGCACCTCTGCAGGCTTGTGTCGGCCAGAAAGAGAGACACCACATAGGCTTTAAACCTAGGATCGAGCATGGTGGCCAAAATGTAGTGGTCTGATTTCAACAGATTGACCACCCTGGAATCCTGGCAAAGCGAATGAAGGGCTTCATCCACAAGTCCCACATGCTGAGCGGAATTGCTCTGTCTTAGCTCCTCCTTCACTTTCTCCAGCTGCTTCTGCAAAAGCCTGATGAGGGGAATGACCTGACTCAAGCTGGCTGTGTCTGAACTGACTTCACGTGTGGCAAGTTCGAAGGGCTGGAGAACCTTGCACAACACCGAAATCATTCTCCACTGTGCTTGAGTCAGGCGCATACCCCCTCCTTTGCCTATGTCATAGGTGGATGTATAGGCTTGAATGGCCTTTTGCTGCTCCTCCATCCTCTGAAGCATATAGAGGGTTGAGTTCCACCATGTCACAACCTCTTGCTTCAGGTGATGGCGGGGCAGGATCAAGAGTGTTTGCTGGCACTCCAGTCTTCGGCACGCAGTCGCTGAATGTCGAAAGTGGCAAGAAATTTTTCGGGCCACCCAAAGCATCTCCTGCATGCCACTGTTGCTTTTCAGAAAATTCTGCACCACCAAATTTATTGTGTGAGCAAAACATGGGACGTGCTGGAACTTGCCCAGATGTAATGCCCGCACAATATTGGTGGCATTGTCAGATATCACAAATCCCCAGGAGAGTCTAAGTGGGGTAAGCCACTGGGCTATGATTTCCCTCAGTTTCTCTAAGAGGTTGTCGGCGGTGTGCCTCTTACTGAAACTGGTGATTGTTGCTGCATAAGGTGATACATCTACCCAGTGGGCTGTCACAGTCATACAGTCCTTAGTCTGCCCTGGATAAGAGGGCATTGGGTACAACCACATTTTTCAGGACACTAAGGATACTTTTTCTGACATTTCTGTAGAGTCTCGGTATCACCTGCCTAGTGAAGTGGAACCAGGGACACACTACCTCCATCAATTGTCTAAATCCCACTGCAGGATGCTTCAGGATGACTGCTGTCATAGTTCATCCTCCTCGCTATGGACTGTTGGAGAGCCAATTGTTTAGTAAAAGTAGTAGTGTTCCTACTTCCTCTCTGGGAATGACTCCCAGCAGCAACAGCAGCAGCAGTAGGCATAGCAATGCAGGATCCTTCATAGGAATCCCGGATAGGAGAGTCAATCATGCTGGTGACATGACCTGCAGGATTACTTACGATCCTTACTAAGGAGGAAATTGATGAGGAGGAAGTTGACGGTGTGGTTTGCAGGCACTTGAATACAACAGGACGAAGGGATTTAGGTGTCCCTGGACTGCTTACGGTCTTAGCCAAAGTTTCTGAACTTGACAGTAACTTTTTATGAATGTGCTGCAGGTGACGTATAAGGGAGGATGTTCCTAGGTGGTTAACATCCCTACCCCTACTTATTTCACCTTTACATATGGTACATAGGGAAAGACAGTTGTTGTCTGGATTTGGATAGAAATATTGCCAGACCAAAGAGGTGGAATGTTTGGTCTTCTGCCCAGGCATGACCGTGATCGGCTTTTTCATCCCACGAACAACAACTGTCTCTGCCGAAGCCTGATTTAAACAAACCACAGCACCATCAGAATCCTCCTCGCCAACTTCCTCCTCAGCGCCTGCTACACCAGTATCCTCATCCTGTTGTACTTCAACAGTGACATCTTCAATTTGCATATAGGCAAGTGGACTGTGGGTGCTCCTTTCTGCACTTGCAGAGGGCATGCAAATGGTGGAAAGAGCCACCTCTTCCCATCCAGTGCTGGGAAGGTCAGGCATCGCAACCACCACCACACTTGGACTCTCCTTGGGGATTTGTGATATCTTCTTAGAATGCACAGTTCTTTGCTGTGCTTTTGCCAGCTTAGCTAGTTTGATTTTTGTAGCGGGAGGAGGGCTTTCATCATCATGTGAAGCTGCACCACTAGTCATGAACATAGGGAAAGACCTTAGCCGTTCCTTGCCACTGCGTGTCGTAAATGGCATATTGGCAAGTTTACGTTTCTCCTCAAATGATTTAAATGTTTTTTTAAAGGTCATTTTCCTGAACTTTGTCATTTGGGATTGTATGTGCCCTCTACTATGACATTGGGCATCGGCCTTGGCAGATGACGTTGATGGCATGTTATCATCTATGTCATGACTAGTGGCAGCAGCTGCTGCACTAGGAGGAAGTGGTTCTTGATCTTTCCCTATTTTATTTTTATCGGAGAAAGTTTGGTCCTCCATTTGTGTTATTGATATATATGTGCGGCTAAGGCACACACAAACACAGAAAATATTTTTTTATTTTTGCTGGAGAGTAGTGCACTTTTTGGGTTACACCACCCTTTAAGAAATGAGCCAGCCGGCTCTTTACTTATGGGACACAGTCGCACACTTGGCGCACAATTCACAAAGACAGAAAAAAAAAGAATTTTTTATTGTTTATGGAGCACACTTTCAGGGTTACACCACCCTTTAACAGACAGACGCACGCTTGGCGCTGCTGCTTTTAGGATGCACATACAGTGCAGACAATTCACAAACACAGAAGAAAATGTTTTATTTTTGTTGGGGTGCACTTTGGGAGTTACAGCACCCTTTAACGGATGAGCCAACCGGCCCTTTACTTATGACACAGGCGCACACTTGGCGCTACTTTGTTGATGCACATGCAGCTACTGTGCACACAATTCACAAACACAGAAATATATATATTTTTTGGAGTGCACTTTGGGGGTTACAGCACCTTTTAACGGAAAAGCCAGCCGACCCTTGATTTATGACACAGGTGCACGCTTGGTGCTACTTTGTTGATGTACGTGCAGCTACTGCGCACACAGGCCCTGATTCAGAGCCGGACGCTCTGACAGAGTGCTCGCTCTGAATCAGGGCCATCCTTCTTACTTTTTAGAGCGGACTCCTGGCCGCTCGTATAGCTGTGAGGGACCACCCACAGCTATAGTGAGCGGCCAGTAAGATGGTCAAGACCATCGCGACCATCTGGCTTGCGACGAGACCATTGTGGTAGGGTCTCGTTGCCACAAGCCCTGGAGTGCTTTCAGCTCTATCACTTGTGATGTCAGTGGGGCCGGCCCCAGTTGGTAGGTGTTCCCATGGGAAAGCCTCCATCTGGGCAGCCATGCCCCCAGCATGCCCACCAAAAGGGGCATGCTATCACTCACAATTGACAGCACGCCCCCTTTGGTACGAGACCCAGAGCGACGGCTTGCCCATCGCTATCCGGGTCTCATGCATGTGTACGACAGAGCCGGCTCCATCGTGCGCATGCGCACTGGGCCAACAACAACCCACTTGCGAGCGGGTCTGTATCAAGCCCACAATTTACAAAGTGCACTTTGGGGGGAGCACCCCTGATGCACAGATCACCCCCTGGACAACACTACAGCACCCCTCTAGGACTACAGCCTTTATGAGACACTGCACAACACAGTTCAACAAGCCCCTATAGGCTTTGGAGTGGACACAGCCCCTATGGACAACTGACTGCACAACACAGCCCTGTCAGCCCCTATGAACAACAGCAGCACAACACAGTCCAGTCAGCCCCTATGGACTGAGTGGACACAGGGCCTGACTCAGACCCACTCATGATCGCTGAATGCTCGCAAGCGGGTCAATGTTGCCCAAGTGCAAATGCGCACGACGGAGGCTGTTCTGTCGTGCGCATGCGCGAGACCCAAATAACGATGGCCAAGCCGTCGTTATTGGTCTCGCACCAAAGGGGGCATGCTGTCGGTGGTGAACGCCTACTGTCTGGGGCCGGCCCCACTGACATCACTAGTGATGTCAGTGGGAGTGCTTTTGGCTCTGATAGATCCAAAAGTACTCCAGGGCTTGCAGCAGCGAGACCCTACCATAGGGTCTTGTCGCAAGCCCGATGGTCTTGACCATCATGACCATCATTTTGGCAGCTTGCTATAGTCGGTTACCCACAGCTATGTGAGCGGCCAGGAGGCCACTCCAAAAAGGGGGAGGGATGGCCCTGATTCAGAGCGAGCGCTCTGTCAGAGCATCTGGCTCTGAATCAGGGCCACAACTCCTATGGACAACAGCAGCACAACACAGCTCAGCCAGCCCTAGCTCCCACCCTCCCTCTTCACTATCCACAGCCGGAGTGAGAAATGGCACCAACGCGTGGACCTTTTATAGAATCCAAAACCCGCAAGATCCAGAAGGTGGGATGATGATGTTTTGCCTCCATTTCAGATCAGAGTCAGGCGGGAAAAGTCGAGCCTGACTCGGAGACGATTCTGATCGGGGGGGGGCTCGGATATCTGAAATCCGAACCTGCTCAACCCTAGTATATTTTATAGACCCCAAAATATTGCTAGTACTGTACTTCATCAGAAATTTGCAGATCAATTAAAAGTAACTACAGTATTTTCACTGTTGCACAGTTTCATTCTTGTACAGTATGTATTGTATTCACATGTAATACAGTATTTCTGTGTACAGTATTTGTTTTTGTTGTTATTGAGGCTTCAGCTAAAGACTTGTCCAATAGTGCAGTAGGAGTTATTTTTTTTCCAAATGGAGTTTATGCAAACTTACTGTAACATGATTTTTTTTTCACAATTACTTCCCCGCAACAACATGTTATGGATGCACTATTGTAAAATCACCAAAGTAAAGAATTTTACATTAAAGTATTTTTTCTTTTACACACAGATTGCAGCCTCATTATTGATGATTTGGCAATGGATACAGAGAGTCAATAACCGATGAAATGGTGGAGGGGCCATGAGAATTAGAGCATAAAGTTCAGTACCGTATTCCAACATTACAGGAAATTTTTCACAAAAAACAGCAATATTCCATCCATGTGCCCGCAGGAAGAGGGATGGCCATAGCTCAGCTATGCAAACATTTGCATGACATCTGAATTTGGCCCATTGTTCCTCCACCTGTAGTTATAGGTGTGATACTGTACAGCACTCTTAAGAAAAGTTAATATACAGTACTGTAGAAATAGGTACTTTACAGTACAGTAATGGAGGAGAGTGTGTAGTTGATAAGGTTGTGATCTGATATCAGAGAGAGAAAGGAGTGTCAGTGAAATCACATTCTGTAATTATCTTGTCTTAATAGTTAATTACTTGTGAACTGCTTGATACTGTACTGTAGAGCTATGGCCATCCAGTGGTTAAGCTGTGTACTGCATGCCGTGGATTCAGTCCTGTCTCACTGCTCCCTTCCACAATATTTTCTTAACATGACCAAGATTTCTATATGAAATACTCTGAGCAACAACAAGGGGGGAAACATCTGTATGTTTAAATAGTCAAAGAAAAGTCTAATTTTAAAAACATTGATGTTGGTTTTCATTTTCACAACAATTGCCTATGATGAGATCCATCAAACAGAAAACAGCTATCCTATATGAGGTTAAAGATGTTTTATTTTATTTTTATAGTAAGAAACTACAATGGGAAAGGTATACTGACATGAGAAATTAGTGTTTGCCTACCTGTTTTCCATTATCCGTGCTCAGATAATTGTTTGATGGTAACAAGACCCCTGCCTACTCACTGTTTTTTGCATAAACTTGTGGAAAAGGTTGTTGTAATGACAGATTATGCAATAGACAACACCAGAACATATAATCAGACACTGTGCTTGGATTATATAACAAAATACCACTAGATTGATCTGAACCTATTTTAATAGTCTGAAAGTGCATTCTGTCACTTATCTAGTAGATCTCTGTGCCTCATTATACTTACAGTATACTCAGCAGAAGTCTGCAGAAGCAACAATGAGGTCAAAAGCCAGAAGCAACAGCCATTGCTAGAATCACCTGTGTAAATAATTAAAATAAACAAAAATAATTGTAATCAGATATAGTTTTTACCTATAAAGTGGACAACATTACAGGCTACTTACCCAGCAGCCATCCCTCAGGTATTTCTTCCACCTCAAAATTAGCATATAGTAATAACTGTCTAAGGATAAAGGCATTGTGACACAAATAGGATAGCAAGCTACAACACTCATTATTTGTTGTTTTGTATCACATACCTCTTGTACATTCATGGAAAAGGAGAGTTGTTTATTTATGTAAATATTGGCTCTTTTCTTAAGTGATCTCATGCATGCAACCAATATCTCTGAATTTCTATTACAATATAGTCTTCATATATTGTTGCAAGTATTATTCAGTGTGCTGAGGAAAAATAGGGGGTTAAACCCCTTCCTTTTTCTACTTAGTATGACCCCTCCCTTTCATGTACCTGATTAGTACTGCTAGATTGATTGAGCAGCTGCCATTTTTGTTTGTTTGTTATGAGTTGCATGAAGGAGCCAGCATTAGTAGGACTTGCTGGTTCTAGTAGTGCTAGTTGGAGTTCCCAGGGGTGACTCCCAGGTAAGTTGGCTCTCAATTTGGATGCTTTTATGTTTGTGCCTTTATCAGGAGGCCTTACATTTGACAAAATTAATATGTGCCTTTTTCATGAGGCCTTATAATTGGTATATTTTACATTTGGTGTGTGTGTTTGGGCGTAAGGCCCCCGGGGCTGGTCTGGCTGGGCCTCCTCAGGGCATCACCACTTAATACACATAGTAGCTTTTCACATCACCTGTTTTGTTTGTATTTTATTCATGTAATATTTCACATATATTTTAACCCCTTTTTGCAACACTCATCAATTAGTCTAACACATCTATACTTTACACTGCACTGTCACTCTTTTTCCATTTTTCGTGTGATGCCCTGGGGAGATCCTGGACTGGACATTTTTTGAGGTGCACTGCACCCGGACGTGAACGCCTTAGTGTTAGGGACTTCTAGTAACAATGAAGCCATGATGTGGCCTAGCAGCTTCCCATGTATTTGCAAATGCATGCAACCAATATCTCTGAATTTCTATGACCATATAGACTTCATATATTGTTGCAAGTATTATTCAGTGTGCTGTGGAACAATAAGGGGTTAAACTCCCTCCTTTTTTTACCAATACAGCAAGCTAGGCAAACCCCATAATGAATAGTTGTACATGACAGACAGTGTGTGTGTGAAGTGTCTGATCCAGTATAGTACCCAGTAAAGTTCTATATTACTCCTTGTAGATCCTTAATTAGCAAGGCCTCCTCGCAAAAAGTCCCATCTAGAGGTTGCTGACAGTCCAGCTTGTCATCGCCAAAAGGAACTGGGCCAGAAATAATAAATGCAGGCAGGGAGATCCTATGTAACACTTCTCAGCTCAACGTGTTTCCATGGGGCATGATCCCACACCTTCATCAGAAGCAAATATAGAGGTTGCCTAATCTGGCTGATTTAAAAAGTACTCCTAATATTTGCAATAAGAGACAGTTGAATACACTTGATGGACCAAGCCGCATAATGTATTAATACAATCAATAGAATCCACTCACGGGTGAAGAGGCATTCATAATGCATAGTATGCCTAATGTTCAGAATCATAAAATGAGTAAAATAAGGTTAAATATCTGTAGTAGTGAATCTCCATGTTCTGAAAGCTCCTGGTCACATGACCTCTCCTGATCATGTGACCTATGATTAGCTGCTAGTCTCCTATTGGGGGAGTGGATCACATGGTCTCAGCTGTCACTTTCTGCACTCACTGCATTAGCAGAGATGGAGAGTGCACAGACATGGGCTCTCATTAGTCTAATACAGTGATTCCCAACCTCGGTCCTCAAGGCACACTAACAGTCCTGGTTTTAGTGATATCCATGCTTAAGCACAGATGGTTAAATCACAATAACTGAAGTACTGATTAAATCACCTGTGCTCAAGTATGGCTATCCTTAAAACCTGGACTGTTAGTGTGCCTTGAGGACAGTGGTTGGGAACCCCTGGTCTAATAGATAGACCTCACTCCTATGGACATATGGTACAAATTCAATAACAAAAACAAGGCACCTGTTATATGGTCACAGGCACTCTAGTGTGTACATATGATAATTCACTTCAAATATGTGTTTCTATTGGAGGGACAGGTCACATGACCAGGGCTAGTTGAGGCTCCATTCTACCTAGTGTATACATATGCTACTTCAATCCAAAGGTGTCTTCCTATTGGAGGGGAGAGCCACATGACCATTGCTGGCAGATTCTCCTTTCTTACTCAAAGCAGACATAACAGGGAGCTAGATGAATATAGTTCACATCAATAGAGAGTCATTGTCTTGGTCATGTGACTGTCTTTCATCAAATATGTCAGTCACATGATCCTATCAGGCATCCATACTATAAACATATATAGTTATATCAGAACATCTCCAATAATAATATAATAATTATGTAAAGATAATAATAATCCCTCTTTTTAACTTATAGAACCTGATATTGTCAAGTACTAACCAGGCCCAACACTCATCACTTCCAAGATCAGACAAGGATTGGACATGTCCAGTGTGGTTTGGCTATAGCTTTATAGGGATAAATTCCAGTTTTTAAGAACAGAATTAAGAATACTATAAAATAAAAAAAATATATGTTTATAAAAAATAAAAAAGGAGATATAGTAATAAATAAAAATAATGATGGTTTTAAATCAGATTATACTATACAATAATGATACTGTGTTTCTTTGTAAATAGTTCCAATGGGTATATAAGTGTCTTAGTTAGTAGATAAATCTCAAGAGGATTCACATAGAATTATAGATCTAATATTGAGCATAATAGTAACATTATTCAAGATTTTTTTTTTCCATTTCTATAAATACGTAACACTGGTATAGGGACAAGGGAACAGTTATAAATTCAAACATGATCTTAAGGGGCAGTGAATATATCCAAGGAATAACAAAAGTTCAAAGACAAATCTATATGAATGATGGGAGGATTCGAGTTCAACAGTTAATTTTATAGTATCATTGTCATTGTATCATGTGCCACTCGACCAGTTTAAGTTGTAAATAAAGATATTGCATAGGACTTAAACCTAGGATCAAGCATGGTTGCCAAAATATAGCAATCCATTCGCAAGATTTTGCAACTCCTTTGGTAATGGTGAAGAGAATAAAGAAACTGATCTACAATTCTAACATACTTACCAGAATCTCGTTTAATTAAGGGTAAGACCTGACTGTCTAGCCCTGTCTGCACTCACTTCATAGGTTATAATTTAAATGATTTCTTTAGTTTGCATAAAAATGAGTGTATTCTCCATTATTCCTCAATAAGGTAGTAACATGCCCCCTATTTCATGGCTTGATGTATACCGTACATCATGGTGGCTTATTGCTGTTACTGTTTATCCAATGTGCTGCAATAAGGTAGTAGCATGCCCCCTATCTCTTGGCTTGATTTGTACATCATGGTAGCTTATTGCTGTTGGGGGAATAGCAAATGGACTGTTCATGAAGCTGCTGCAATCTTATACATGCAGTTGCTAAATGCTGAAAATGGACGGAAATTTTACTGGCTGCAGGCGGAATCTCCTGCATTGACCTTTAATGTTTTAAGAAATTCTGAACCGCTAAGTTTATTGTGTGCATTGAATACAGTATGATACATAAAATTCACCCAGTTGTAATGCTTGTACAATGTTACTTGCATTATTGTAAATGGCACTTCTTGATGACAGGCGTAGATGCATTGATGATAGATAATAGACATAGCTCAAATGCTAACATAGCTGACATAGCATCAGTTATCTGCTATGCAACAGGATAGCAGCTGTCATACTTGGTTTCTCTTGCAAACTACTACTAATCTGTTTGGTCTCCTTATGTGATGAAGATTAACCCCCAGCAGCAGCCAAAGCATGCAATGATTCTACTTAGGAACCCTGGATAGGGAAGGAGTCAATTTACCCTTTCAAATTTAATGCAAGACTACCTCTGATCATATTGAAGAGATTGAAGATGAAGGTGTTGGTGATGGAGATTGAGGGCCTGATTCAGAGCCGGACACTCTGTCCAGAGCGCTCGCTCTGAATCAGGGCCCTCATACATGAAAATGGAGCGGCATCTTGGACGCTCGCATAGCTGTGGGTGACCACCCACAGCTATAGCGAGCGTCCATGATGATGATCGTGATGGTCAAGACCATCGCGACCATCGGGCTTGCGACGGAGACCCTGTGGTAGGGTCTCGCTGCCGCAAGCCCTGGATTGATTTTGGCTCTATCAGAGCCAAAATCACTCCCACTGACATCACTACTGATGTCAGTGGGGCCGGCTTCAGACGGTAGGTGTTCCCATGGGAACGCCTCCATCTGGCCACCACACCCCCGGCACGCCCACCAAAGGGGGCATGCTGTTAATCAACATCGACAGCACGCCCCCTTTGGTGTGAGACCCAGAGCAACGGCTATCCCATCGCTAGCCGGGTCTCGTGCATATGCACAATGGAGCTCCCTCCGTCGTGCGCATGCACAGTAAGGCACCATCGACCCGCTTGCGAGCATCCTGCACTCGCGAGCGGGTCTGAATGACCCCCTGAATGCGCTGGTTTCTATTCATGCTTGTTTTAGCTGTTGTGGTACTGCTTGTTCTTATTTTACATGGTTTTTCCAGATTTTGCTCTCCATCCTCTTCCTAGTAGCCATTCTGCAACAAACAAAACACACCACCTTCAGTGAGATCAGTGCAAGAATGATACTTAAAAAAAGAAAGGACAGTAACATTTTGTATTTCCTTGCTCAGCTGATGCACACCAGAAAAAGGTGATGCTCCCACATTGTGGACGATGATGGTGCTGGTATAGTAAGTGTTAAAAATATGTCTATTAAAAAAAACAAAAAACAATAAGCCCATGGTTTAGTATACATATGCAATTCTGCAATATTGTCACGTAATAGTTTACACATTAGCAATGTGATATTTTTAAGTGCAGACATTCTGAAATGTAGATTTTGTAGTAACCTAAACCACAAAAAGGTAATAAGTAAATTGATTCATGACATGTACTTTTCAGGACCATTGCAAGCAAGTCCACCAACATCATCACCAATTCTGATTGAAGTTATTGGTGGCCCAACCCACTTCATCCTCACTGAGGTCGATACACCACAGCCTGCAGATGACACAGCAGAAGACACCATTGAGCACACAGACCAATGCACCCACACCAACAACCCCACCCATGCCAACTGTGGAAGAGCTGTCACAGTTCTTAGATACCTTCCAGAAGATGCAGATAAAATTCATCAAGGTGCAAATCACACAACTAAACAGCATTACATCACAATTATGCAAAATTGCACACATAAAACATGCAAGAAGGATATGCATAGAATATAAAGGGTTAACAGGGTTTGAAATAAGCACAGCTTAATGAGAGAAAACCAATGGGCAAGTCTGAAGGTGTAAGAAGAATGACACCATGGAAAATGTAATATGGTTGTTACCACTCAGGTCATGTGGGGTACAGAATGTTGGTACAGAGGCCAGCCATCTTTCCTTTTAGCCCAATTTTAAAATTCAGGTTGGAATATTAGCTATCGGAATGGGTATGTAATGCCATCTGTCGAGATGCCTCCTGTCAGAATACTGACAGTGGTATCCAGATGGTTGGCATACCTGCCTCCCTTCCCCCCCTAACACTCCCTTTTTGTAGTCTAACCCTAACTCTCCCCACATTGCACCCTAACCCTCCTCCTCTTCTTCGTGCCCAACCCTCCCCCTTAGTGCCTAACCCTACCCACCCCCTAGTAGTGCCTATTAAGATAGGAGTCTGTATTTAGAATCCTATCTTAAGGTCCTTGTCGGGATTTCAGTGTAGGTATTGAGACTGGCGGCATTGTGGCTGTCAGTCTCATAACTACATATCTTGTAGAAGCAGCAACAGGTTAAGCTATAAATATTCTCCTAAAGTCTATCAGCTGGATTATAATATAATGAAACTGATAAATATTCACCATGTGCACATCTGTAAATTTGTGTGTACAGTATGTGCGTGGAAACAATGACAGATAGGCATCATTATCACACATTTTTTTATTCATGGTCTGCAATACAACAAGGTAAAATATTAAACATTTTGAAATTAGGAGTTTGCCCTTTTTGAACTTCCTGTATTTGGCTGCTACTTCTCCTTTCTGCTCAGACACACCATGCAGGAATTATATCACACAGTGGAAGATTATTGGCCCCAGAGTGGAAGTGGGAGCTGTGAGCTGTGGCAATACTATAGGCGCCTATTGTTAAGCAAAAATGCTGTATCCGGATTGCCAAAGACTGTCATATAGTAAATTGGAATGCATGCACAGTGCAACTTGGATGCATGCGCAGACTTACAACATCTGCCAATTACATGCAGCACTGACACTGCGTCCACCTCTGAATCAGGCCCAAAGCCTCTCTCTCTCCCTAAAATAAGAAGGTGCATACAGATTTTACACAGGCAATTAAAAAGATAGAATGATTACTTGTTGTGTATGTGTAGAAGGCACAGAAAATAACTGCATAAAAATGAAAAGAAATTTGCTGTGAGTACTCTACTTTGCACTCTTCTTTATTTTCTACTGGACTGTAAGTGTCAAATGGCTCCAAAACAACACCAAACAGTATTCAGATCCTGTCCAGTGTTTGGGATGTAGTCAGGGTGTCGGCGGTTGAAACGCCGACCGCCAGCTTCCCGACAGTAAAAGCCCGGCATGGGACTAATGATAGGTGTCAGTATTTAGATGCCTATCATTAGCCCCACACCGGAATCCCAACGCCCGGCATACCGAATGTAGGTAAGCCGGGAGCTGTTTGCAAGGGACTCCTGGGGGACTTAGGGTTAGGCACCTCCCTGGTAGGGATAGGGTTAGGCTAGAGGAAGGGGGGGGTTAGCATCAGGCTCCCCCGGGGAAGGCTAGGGTTAGCTTTAGGGTGCAGGGGGGGGGGAAATTATCCTTAGGCACTAGGGGGAGGTTAGGGTTAGGCACCACTAAAGGGGGTTATGGGGGGAGAGGGATAGGGTTAATACTTACCCTGGGATCTCCAGCTTCCGGCATCTGTATTTCATCCACCAGGCTTAGGTCCGGCAGTATAACATACCAATTCCCAGTGTTTAACCTGGGAATTTATTGATCCCTGGTTTAAACAGCATTAACATGCAGACAATTCAATTTATATACTGAACAGTTATTGCCTGAAGGCATGATGATGGGTGGATGCCTATGAGCAGGTTTCTTTAGGCATATAGGGCTTTAATCTGAATCGAACGCAGATGCATCTTTTGCCACAGTCATGTCTGTATCTCTATGCCAATGCAGTGGACAATTTCTTCAAAATGGAGACACTCACTTGTAGCATCTGGCACCTGTGGAAATCTGTCTTGGTGCATCTTTGGACGCATCACTGGTGTACCATCGGGCACCACTGTCAAAATTGTACCAGCCCTATGGCAGGTGCAGTTATACTATCCGAATATGGCATCCAGTGTGATCAGTTGTGCATCTTTAGACACAGCCACTGTCTGCCGAGACCTCCCCCTGTTACATCCATGGAAGAGCAACTGGAAACCACAATCCCAGTGTCCAAATTCATTCTGCATCTCAGTGTGGTAACAATCAGAACATGTGCAGTGCGCCTCAGAGGCAGAGGCAGACACATTACTTTACTGTAATGAATCTCCCCTGTATTTGCATAAGCCCTCTAGAGTCACTCTAATGCACACTAATAAACAGGGAGCGTGAATATCAGCAATACTAAAAAATAATATTGCAGAGTAATTACCACAGAGTAGAGTGCACTGCGGACTAATTCATCAGCAATCACAACTGTAATTACGCACGCAATTGGGCGATTGGTGCACTCTGCACATGCGCGAACACTCCACTACAATTGGGAGCAGGGACTACACAGACCCATCCTTTGGGAGGTGGTCAGTAAAATGCAGTCGTGCCAGTGCATTTGAACATCGTTGAATGGGCGTGCATAAATTAGCCACGGCGATGCCATACGCAGCTTGGACTTTCACTGCGTGCGATGAGGTTAGCAATTCCTGAGTAAGGACAGAGCTTGTGCAATTGTGTGTGAGGCTGCAATTATACTCGATATTACCAATGGTTTTGCAGTGTTGCCAAGTGTTATGGATGTGTGTAAGGCGAGGTGGGCATCCTTATGTTGTGCTGCAACAGCATAGCGATCGCAGAGGATTAGATACTATCACAGTGAGACTGCATGTGTAATCACTATTGCAATCGCAGTTGTGATGCATACTGAATCAGGCCTAATAACAGAATCTGGTAGCATATAAAACACAACTGCATAAAATAGTGGCAATCACAAATAGATATATTGCAAGATGGTATAGCAATAAACTCCTGCAGCTGGCAGTATGGAATTGCAGAATAAAATATAATGCTAAATGGAAAAGTAATATATTAACCAACATGTGTTTTGCAGATTATAATAGCAGTAAGAGATATGTACATACATTGCAGGATGGAATAGCAACAGTATACAACACCAATGGTTTGCAGAGTGGATTTGCAGCACAGTGAATGTTCCAGGTATACTTGCAACAGGTACAGGTAACACAAGGTAGAGCCAGGAGAGGAACCAGGAATACCAAACAGCAGATACAGGAAAGGGACTGGATGGCACGACGTCCACAAGAAACTATCTCCAGCAAGGCAGGAATGGGCTGGCTGCACTATAACAGAAGTCAGAGCCAATCTTATGTTAGCAAACAAGTCCAGCCTCTGATAATTATCACTATGAGCAGCTGAGTGCTGCATGTTCACAGAGGCTTCCCAGCTGGAAGCAATCAGCCTGAACAAAACCTCACTGTGGCTGTCTTTGCCTGTTAACCCTCTCAGCTCTGCCTGGAACCTGCTGCCAATATGAGCTGCCATGACGGCTCATAACATTAACACATCAACCAACTGCGCTCATATCTGCAAAGCATGTGGCTCTGATACAGGCCCATAGCCTAACTAATCTGTACCAAGTAGAGGACTTATTGAAAATGCCTCTAATGCCAGAATCATACTGTATGATTGAACCTATTGAAAGGCACTCAGCAATACCGCACTTCAATTTATCAGTTTTTCATTAATAGGTGTTTGTTATTTTTGACAACTCGCCACAAGCTAGTTTCCAAAGCCCAAATGCAATAAAGTAAGCATAAAGCTTGAGAATTTTCAGTCTGTCTGCTCCTATATTCACACTGTTTTCATGTTGTTCAAGTATATAAATGATTTTGCAGGTCCTGTCATATAGCCAGATAATCAGGTAATTATTTAGTCCATTGTAGAGTGCCTGATTTTTGAACATATGATCACACTTCTGAGAACAGATTTAGCTTGTGAGAAGCAATTACATTCACATTTTTTCAAACGCTCTTCTGGCCCTGAAGTATTTTAGATGAAGTGAGCAAGCAGTAACATCAGCAGATGATTCAAGCTGTTTTAGTTGTAGCTGTATTTATACACTTTGTTGTTAAAGAAAAATACTAAAATAGTTAATATTTTGTTTTCTTAAACTGCTCACTGGCCAAAGGTCCTCCCAAAATGGAACAATGTTGATTTAAATGCTCACCATATGAATCTAAAACTGTGCACTTTATTATATTATAGGTTTGTTGTATTATTTAGACTGTAAAAAAAAATGTGTTTCTGTGTTTTATTTCTATTAAAACAATTCATATTTTTGTTTTACATTTTGGAATCAACTATTAATTGGTAAAATTTAGGTTATTATGTAATACCATTAGCAAGTACATTGGATATTAACTGTAATTGGATATTATTGAAATCCCAACGTTTATCAGAGTGTGTGAAGTCATTATGTCGGCGATCATAATGTCGACACCACAACATCGATAGTTATTATTGTCAACATGAAACATGGTTACTCACCATCAGGACTACCACATGTTCAGCCAGAAGTCACCGTCAACTGACCGCTGGACATGGAAAATACCTCTGAAGTTGCCAAACCCACTGAATCAGGTAAGTCACAAATAGACCACCAGGAACATTTTGTCAACATTCTAATCATGTCAACATGTCATCAGTGTCAACATGATGAATATCATTGTGGTCAATGTTGTCATTCCAAGCATGTCAACATTTTCAAATTGACAGTAATGTTGACATGATGAATGTTGACAAATTATACCAAACCCAATCAGAGTACAGTATGTAAACATGATGTATGCTATTCTGCAAGAAGCACTGTGACACATACAGTATGGGCTAGATCTTGCAAGACCTAAAAAATAGCTTTATACTGGATACATCAGCGATCACATGAGCCTGTCCCCAGGAAGCAGTGAAAAGCAGTGGGATAGCAATTTCAATGAGATGACTTTACTGGTGTATCTACTAGGGATGTGCACCAACCCCCATGTTTTGATTTAGGGCCCTCATTCAGAGCCGTACGCTCTGAGCAGAGCGCACGCTCTGAATGAGGGCCGGGCTCCATTTTCATGGAGCGTCCTCCTGGACGCTCATATAGCTGTGGGTCACCACCCACAGGCTATACGAGCGTGCTTTTTGATGGCCGCGATGGTCGAGACCATCGCGACCATCAAAATTGCGAGCCGGAGCCTGCGGTTGAGGTTTTCAACCGCAAGCTCTGGAGTGATTTTGGCTCTATCAGAGCCAAAATCACTCCCACTGACATCACTAGTGATGTCAGTGGGCCGGCTTCTGACGGGAGGCGTTCCCGTGGGAACGCCCCCGTCAGGGAGGCACGCCCCCGGCACGCCCACCAAAGGGGGCGTGCTGTCAATCAACATTGACAGCACGCCCCCTTTGATCGGACACAACGAGCGAAGGACTTTCCTTCGCTCGTCGCGTCTGGCGCATGCGCACGACGGAGCTCCCTCCGTCGTGCGCATGCTCAGTGCATAACATCGACCCACTTGCGAGTGGACAGCCACTCACGAGTGGGTCTGAATCAGGCCCTAGGTTTTAAGTCTGTATCTCCTTTGTGTTTTTGATCTGAATTTGGTTTTGGCAAAACCGCACTTGCGTGTTTTGGTTTTGAATATGCATTTTTTCTAAAAAATTATTTCAAAAACTAAAATCACATAATTTGGGCTTGCTTTTGTGTCTACAGTTTTATTAACCTCAATAACATTAATTTCCACTCATTTCCAGTCAATTTTTACAACCTCACAGCTCACAATATTGTTTTCATCCAGTTTAGGCCCATAATTTGCACCGTTAGCTGGCTGATTAAGCTAAGTGGCAGAAGTGGGCAGCATAAACACGTGGCAGTTCAACTTCCAACATGAAACATAAGGAAACATGTTTTCATTAATAAAGAGGCCTGAGGGAGATGGAATATGTATGTAGTTGAAGGCAGGGAAAGGAAGGGTTGATTCATATTAAATTTAATTTAAGTTTTGTATTCCAAAGCAAATTTAAGAGAGAAGGTGGTGGGAAGTAATTTTCAAAGAATACTTGACTCATTCTAATGAGTCCTTGCCCCAGTTGGGGAGGAGAGAGAACATCTCCAGATACCATCACAAAATAGCCTTTCCATTTGGTGTTTGAGTTGCATCTGACCAAACATAGTTGTTATGATCAAGGAAAACAAAGCCAACCTGGTTGGTATCCACAAATCAAGGTTGTAAAATGGCATAAGAGTAGTTTGCAAGTATACCTATTTGTGATTTTAGTTGAAATAACACAAAAGCACGGCAGTTTAAAAAATAGGACATCTATTAAACTATTGCAACAAAGCAGTGGCAGACAGGATGGCAGTTTCATAAACTATAAAATTAAAAATGTCAGGCAGCAATGCCCCAAACAGCACATAATGCAAAGAAAAGAGGTGCAAGAAGGAATTGTCTTTGGGCCCTTACACCCACCCTTATGTTGCATATAGGACATGCAAAGTTTAACAAACCAATCACTTCAGCAACAGGGACTTCCTATTGTGGCTAAAGCAATTGGTTTGTTTGGGCCCCCACAAAACAAGCTACCAATGGCAGCTGACGTTGCTGACAATGATCTTTCCATGCACAAACTGGCATTACAGAGGCAAGATGTCACCATCATCATCCGATTCCTTGTGTACATCATTTTCACACAATATTAATTTGTCCCTGCTGGATTCCACCATTATAGTGTTAGGTGCTTCTGTAATTTTTGGACGCAATTGGCTGTAAAGATCATCCTCATGGAATTTGTAGTTAATTTTGATGAACATCATCTTTTCCACATTTTGAGGAAGTAGTCTCCTATGCCATTCGTTGACAAGGTTCCCGGCTGTGCTGAAAATTCTTTCTGAGTACACACTGGAGGGTGGGCAACTTAAGTAAAGCAAAGCCAGTCTGTGCAAGGGCCTCCAAATTGCCTTTTTTCCTGCCAGTAGTCAAACAGACTGTGTGACATGCTATCATTTAAATAGTCCTAAACCATTCTTTGAATGGTGACCGAATCATATGGAGTCATGGTAAAAGTCTCATTAATAGTAGGCAATTCTTTTAGACCCAACCAGATGTAAAAAATGTACTCATATGCATCACCAGTGGGTCTTTTGGGAAAGTTTAGTTATTTTCTGGCAGCCGCACTTGCTGGAGTAACTGAAGGAGGAGCCATCGCTGCATAATGTGCCACTTGTGATGACAATTTGCTTACCAACAGCTCTTTGCATCTCTTCAGATCTGTGTCCAATGGGAAGAAAGACACAATATATGACTTAAACCCAGGATCATGCACTGTTGCCAAAATTTATTGCTCTAATTGGAAGATCCTGACAAACCTTGGAACCTGGCAAAGCGAATAAAGGACTTGGGGCCTGATTCAGAGGTGCTCGCAAAAAGCTAGTGCTCGCTCTGAATCAGGGCGGCCGCTTTTTTATTTTTACCTGGCCTCCTGGCTGGTCACCCACAGCTTTTGTGAGTGGCCAGGTGATGGTCGCGATTATCGCGACCATCAGGCTTGCAATGAGACCCGTGTGGTAGGGTTTCATCAGCCGCAAATTGAGCAGGAAGCTCACTACTGACATCACAAGTGATGTCAGTAGGGCCACCCACAAACAGCAGGCATTCCTTCAGGAACGCCTCCATTTGACCAGCCACCCCCCCTCCCTGCCTACAAAATGGGGTGAGCTGCTGCCCCATTTGACAGCCGCCCCATTTGTAGCGAGCATCAGAGAGTGTCAATTTTTCACTCGCTCCGGGGCTCACGTGCGCACACTGCCCGGCCATCGACCTGCTTGTGAGCACTATGCACTTGCAAGTGGGTCTGAATCAGGCCCTTGATCTACAAGTCCAACATGCTTAGCGGAATTGCTTAATTTCAGCTCCTCCTTCAGTTTCTCAAGCTGATTTTTCAACAGTCTAATGAGGGGAATTACCTGACACTGCACAGGTGACTACTTCGAAGAATTTCAGCACTCTGCACAACATGGAAAGTATGTTCCACTGAGCTTGAGTAAGGTACAGTCCCCCTCCTCTTCCTATGTCACACTTCATTGTAGCTTTGGATGGATTTTTGCCGTTCTTCCATCTGCTCCAGTATATAATGGATGGAGTTCTACCTTGTAACTACCTCTTGCTTCAGCTGGTGACAGGGCAAATTCAGGTGCTGCAATCTTCTACATGCATCTGCTGAACGGTGAAAATGCCAAGAAATTTTGCGGGCCACGGAGAGCATCTCCTGCATGGCCCTGTCATTTTTTAAAAATGTTTGCACCACGAAGTTAATAGTGTGAGCAAAACATGGGACGTGTTGGAATTCACCCAGCTGTAATGCTTTCACAATATTGGTGGTACTGTCAGAAATCACAAATCCCAAGAAGAGCCCAAACAGGGTAAGCCATTTTCCAATGACTTACCTGAGTTTTTCTAAGAGGTTGTTAGCAATATGCCTCTTAGTTAAACTGGTTATACACTGAGTAGCCTGCCTCTGAATATGCTGCTTTTTTTAGATGCTGCTGCTGTTGGTGCCACTAAATGCAATACACCCACCGAGTGGGCTGTTACAGTCATGTAATTTTGTGTATGCCCTGTTCCATTAGTACACATATCTGTGGTTAAGTAGACTGGGAACAATGGCATTTTGGAGGACACTAATTAAGTCTTTTTTAATGTCCCTGTACAAGCTGAGAATTGATTTTCTAGTGAAGTGGAATCTAGATGGGATTTGGTAGCGGGGATAGAGGACCTCAATTAACTGTCTAAAACCCACTGCACTAATAGTGGATATAGGACACACATCTAAAACCAGCATAGATGTTTTGACATCAGTGATCCACTGTGCAACTGGGTGACTGCTGTCATACTTGCTCCCCCTTGCAAAAGACTGTTTCACAGTCAATTGTTTTTAGAACTACTACTAGTAGTATTTTTGGTCCCCTTCTGGGATGAAAATCCACTCCCAGCATCAGCAGCAGCAGGCATAGTGCTTAAGGATTCTTATGAGAAATCTAGGATAGGGGAGGACTGAGTTAGCCTTATCAAACTGGATTATGGACTACTTCTGATCATAATTGACAATATTGTTGATGAAGGTGTTGGTGATGAAGATGCCAGGTGCTTGGATCTAGCAGAGAGAAGGGAGCTAGCTGAAACTGGACTGTTTGTTGTTACTTTTTTAGTCAAAGTTTCTGAATTTTTCAAACACTTTTGATGGATGCGCTTTAGATTACATAACATGGAGGAGGTTCCTATATGGTTAGGGTCCCTACTTCTACATACTCTGGCATGAAAATTGGTACAGATGGATTGACAATTGCCCAGATTTGGGTAGAAATTATTCCATCCATAAGAAGTTGATTTTTTTGTTTTATGCCCAGGCATGACAATGGTCTTTTCCTTATCATGGGCAACAACTGTTTTCACTGGGGCCTGCTTTATACAAACAACATCCTCATCATCAGTATCCCCATTATCAACATCCTTATTAGCATCAGCTACACAAATATTCTCCTCATCCTGGTGAACTTCCACAGAAGTATCCTCAATTTCTACGTTAGCATGTTGACTTGTGCTGCTCATCCCCACATTTGCAGAAGATGCACAAGTGGTGGAAGGAGGCTCCACTTTGAGTACAGTATTGGAAAGGTCAGGCTCACACATGGCACCTGCCGACACACTTAGACTCTCGTCAGGGATTTGTGACATTTCTGAGTGCAAAGTTTGTTCCTGGGCCTTAATGATTTTTTTTTAAACATCTACAGGGAGAAGGGCTTACATCCTCATAAAAGGCAGAACCACCAGTCATAAATAAAGGCCATGACCTTAGCCTTTCCGTGCCACTTTGTGTGGTGAAAGGCATATTGCCAATTTTATGTATTTCTGCAGCTAAGTTTCCCTTTGATGTTTTTTCTTTACCACTGTAAAAGATTGGTTCTTTGATTTTAGATGCCATTGGGCATCAGCTTTAGTAGATACTGTAGACAGACTAGTATCATCATGACTGGTGGCACTGAAAGCAGCTACACCACTAGTATGTGGTTCCTGCACTCCTCTCAAGTGATTGTTCTCCATATCAACAAACATGAATGTAGTGGGGTACAGCACACATGTCAGTTTGTATCAATTTTAAATATTACACTGTGGTATCAATGACCTACAGTGTCACAAGACTTTTTATGAATAAGAAAAAGACACTGCTTTAAAACTTAGAATGTCACAATATTTTTTATGAGTAAAACACTGCGCTACCACTTAGTGTCACAAGATTTACAGAGCACCTCTGGATGGCACAGCACCCCTAGCCCCTTGATTCACAGGCCTACAGTGACACAGCAGCAGCACCCAGTTTAATTACTGCAGCCCTAGCTTGACAACACTGCTTCCTTGAAAATCGACAACACTGCACCCTTGAACAACAAAGAAGAGCACGTCTGTTCTGTACACTCTCCACAGGCAGAGTGAAAATGGTGACAATCACCGGGACCTTTATAGAATCCAAAACCCGTTACAATCTGACAGCGGGAGTATGACAATTTTCTATGTTTTGGATTCTGAGTTAGGCGGGAAAACCCGAGCCGTACTCGGATCCTACTTGGATCTGCTATGTTTGGGCGGGTCCAGTTCTCTGAAAACCGGACCCACTCATCTATAGTATCTACAGATGTGTATTCTTACATCTTTGCTCCAAATGTGGCTCTCAGGTATCCTTGTTGTGGCATGTAAATATGCTTGTTGGCGTACTATTGCGCAATGGATTCCAAGCTTTGCAACACACAGTTTAACTGCTGGCTGACAAATGTTCCACTGATGAGAATTACAGTGCTGAATACAATACTGTAGCAGTGGATGGAGATCTGTGTCAGGTGGGACAAGTACATACACTATTACTGTACTACAGTGTAAACAGTCACAACAGCGTTTTTATTATTTGTGTGTTCACATAACCAATCTTTTTAATAATATTGCACAAGAGGTATTCCCATCTGCTACTGTATATTATACAGTATACTGCAGAGAGATGGTTTTGCCGCTAATCTCTACAGACATTGTCACTAGCAGCTTGCTCAATATGATGCTAATTGGTACATACAGTATACTGTATAACATGGAACTGGCAGTGGTATAAAGAGGTACTGTGTGCTTTCAATAAAAGGAGATTCTGACATTTGTAGTGTTGTGTATCCCTGCCTGTTCAACTGCTACGACAGGCACCGAAGGGCAAGATAAACAACAGGTGTCACTCATCTTGTTGGCAGTCTCTGTGGGTTAGTGGTTAAGGTGAATGCTTAACACAGCCATCACCTGGGGTTTAATTCTGTTAAGGCCTATGTAATTTTGCAATTAATTTTATTTTATCTGCAATATATATTTTTTAAATGTAACCTTTGCATTCCTCTGCACTTTAATCATTTGGCAATCAACACACACAAAGGGCGGGATGCAATAGAGATCGAAGTTTACATCCTGCACCTCTGGCAGACTCGATCTCTATTTCATCCCACCCAAAGATTTTCTTCTTTTTGCTACCATACAGTACTGTATCTTGGCCAAGCCAGCCACACACAACCTGCAAAAACAGAGCACAAGTCCCAATGCACCTCGGAAACAAAGAAGCACTTTAAAATTTTGATAAAAGGAGAGGAATTCATGTTGACCATTGGTAGGGTACTGCTGCTTAACTAACTGTAGAGCTCTGCACATCCCCCCACCCTTCATTGCTATGCAATGCCACAGAGATGGCTTTGCCACTAACCACTATAGACATTGTCAGTAGCAGCATGGACATTGTTGCTGGCAGCTTGTTCAAAATTATGCTCATCGGTACACATACTGTGTAACACAGAAATGGCAATAATGTAAAGATGCACTTTAAGCTTTCAGTAAAAGAAGATGCTGGCACTTGTTAGTATTGTGTACAGGCAACTTATAGACAACAGGTGTGAAGCATCTTATTGGTGGCTTCCTTGGGATAGTGGTTAAAGTGAATGCTTAGCATAGTTGTTCCCTGGGGTTTGTTTGCCATTAAGGCAATGTGATTTTATAATCATTATTATTTTAACTACAGTATTTATTTTTTAAATTGAACTT